>JABCKO010023939.1:1437-13071 GCA_018855915.1 Tephrocybe sp. NHM501043
ATTTATTTACATATGCACACCATTGAAAGTACTAGCTGTATAAACTAGATAGATACAAGCTGTGACCCACAATGTCTACAGCACTTCCTTGGCCTACACTAAGGAATTTGGATGACTATTAATACATGATTTTACTCAGAGTTGTTGGCCCAGACATGTCAATGATGACTGTTTTCTGCTGCATTGTTGGTTGATAAGTGTCCTTGAAGGTTTCAGTGCTGTATATAGCTCACTGGGTGACCATGGATCTCATGGTTGTGGACTAAGGGCAAAGGGCAAACTGTTGTAAACATGAATGCAAAAGTGATTAGATTAGATTATCAAATCTGGCATTGTTTACTTTTTTCAATGTAAATTAACTCACATATGTTGTCAAGAACCAGTTTTCTCACCAACTGACATGTCATGGAACATAACCTTCATATGTGAGGCCATTCTACATGTTTTGCATGCTGATAATAGCAGAAATAGGGTCTGAACAAGTCAGATTTTTAACAGGATTCAGTGCCAATCTGTAACTGATGATGAGCTGGGTAAGTTGCATGTTATCAAGATTCAATCAAGCTCACCTGCTGACACATATGCACCACCAATTCATAGATATTCCTTGTGCTAATAGTCTGCACTTGCACTGATTGAAGACTGAGTCAAAGTCTACTATGAATGGGAACCTTATAAGGCAGAACTTTTGTATGAGTCTGCAATCAATATGGCACCTGGCACTTTGTCAAAATGCAAGTGCCCCTCTACAATTTGCGAGATTCAATGCCAGCAGTCTGTTGTTTTGATTGCAAGCAATGTACTATTGGAGGGACCCTCTGAACTGGCAAGCAAGGCTGCATCTGAAGCCTCTTGTGTAGAGACCAAATGTGAAAGGTTTGACTGCTGTTGGAATGTAAAAGACTGAACAAATGAGGAGGTACTTGGTAATCTATTTTCATTGTATCATGAGCATTAACCTTGACTGATTTATACTACTCACAGCAGCCCAAAAGCTTAAGTGGGGATCAGACATATACAACCACTTTCTAGATCCAAGAATTATTGTTGAAGTCAACAGTGATGTTTGTTACTATTAGACTTACAAACAGTGCACTCATCTATCTCTCCATTGGCTATTCTCTTTACTAGTTTGGGTGTAGGTACCCTTCAATTGAGGTATTGTGTCTACATTCAGATAAAAGCACAAGCAACCTCATGCACCATGTCAAGTCATGCAAGCCTGCTTCCTCATCTGAGACTCAAGTCATGGCTGCCTATGTCCAGGGCTCCACCTACAACTACCCAACACATTGCATGAAGGTATCATTGTGGATATGTCACCAATCTCAACCTTTTGCTATTGTGCAAGACCCTGAACTTCTGGACATTTTCTTTTATCTCAATAACAAAGTTCAGACACCCTCAGCATTGACAATTTCAAAGGACATCAAGGAGATATTTGCTATAAGCTGAGGCAATGTTGCAGAGATTCTTCAAGTAAAGAGTCCTTCATTCTATATATGAGCATAGCTAACAAGTAGTGTTATTATCATAGGCTTACCCAGGGAAGCTCCATCTTGCTGTCAATGGCTGGACTTTGCCTCAGGTCATTTTGTTCATTGGTGCCACAGTCTATTGGATCAAGGATGGTCAAGTGACATTTATAATACTTGACTTCATCAAGTAAGGAAGATATTCATTTTTTTTACTTTGTTTTTGTATCTCACATCATCTATAGGGCCTCAAAGGCTCATGAGAGACCATACCTTGCTGCTCAGATTACTGACTGCCTACACAAGTATGGAATTCAAGGCAAGGTACATTATTTCTATTTCTGTATACTTTATGCCACACTAATAGCAACACATATAATTCAGATCCTTGTGCCTGTAGCAGACAATGCTTCCAACAATAATACAATATTTAAAGGGCTTAAATGGCTCTTACCAGGGTTTGAAGGCCCTCACAGCTATGTGCACTGCTTTGCATATGTATTAAACTTAGTTGTCAAGGTACATTATTTGATTATGCCTCTTTAGAATATAGCAGATTGATGTTCTCCTCTAGGCAATACTATTGCCATTCAGCACTGTGAAACAGAAGAAGACTGGCACAACAAACACTGAGGACATGAGCAAGAACCCAGGTCAGGACATGAGTGACTCAGATAAGGATCAGATTAGTGAGGCAGAGCTACTGAGAGCCCAAGAGGAGGACAAGGACAAAGAGGACAGTGAGCCAGTACTCAAGAGGAGTAGTATCACTGAGGATATGGAGGATAGTGAACTTGAGCTTGAGCTTGATCCTGACATTGAAGAAAGTGATATAGCAGCCATTGAGGCTGCATCCATTGAAGCAGATGCAGATCTTAACAATTGTGTCAACCCACTGACTGCAGCAGACTCTTGCATTGGGTGAACATCAGTTCTAAAGATGTGTGGCTCACCTTACCTCATGTTCTTGCTTCACTGGCTGATCTTGTCTTGGACAGCTTTGTAACTTTGGCAAGAAGATTGTAAACAGTGGCACTATCAAAGAAAGCCTTAAGTCATCATGTGTGCACAGTCAGATGCCCATTTTGCAGATGGTAAAGGATGTCACAACATGATGGAATAGCACTACTGAGCTCATTGCTTGTGTGCTCAAACTTTGTTGAAGCCATCAAGCTCCTTGTCATTATGCAGGAGTATAATAAGTGGACAGGTGTTCGCCTGCTTTGCTTTCAGCTTTCACCAGTGAAGTGGATATCCTTAGTGAGATTTACCCTCTCCTTGATGTGAGTTAGCTTCCTTCTGCATGCTTCAATGACAATCATTTTCTAACATTACTCCAAGGCATTCTTATATGCTACAAAGAAGATCTCTCATTTGAAGATCCCTCTCATTTACAAGGTCATCCCACTCTTTGATCACCTATCCAGCATATTAGACACATTCATTGATAACACTGCACTCCATTCTGTTGTTTGAAATGCAGCACTATGTGGCATGATCCTCATGAACAAGTATTATGCACTCACAGATGACTCTGTTGTGTATCACATTGCTATGAGTGGGTTATTTATTGTTTTGTGCAATGATGACTAGATGCTAATATCTGACATGTAGTTCTCCATCCACAATACAAGACTACCTATTTTATCAAGGCCAAGTGGAACCCTGAGTAGATTGAGACTGCAAAGGATCTTGTCAGAGAGGCTTGGGAGAAATACAAACCTATGACATCTATGACTGCAGTTCCTATAATGCCACATAACAGTGCCAGAGTGTGTACTTCTTTTCTTTTCTTTCCTTCTTTGATTGACTATGACAACAGGATACATTTACTAGCATGTCAGCTCATTTGTTTGACTTTGATGAAGAAACACTTTCAGCTGTTGACCCACTAGAAGATTGGATTAATAGTGCTCCAATCATTACAAGCACTGACCCAATTAATGGTAGACAGGACAAGCAGCTGCACAGCATCCAATGGTTCATATGGCTCTTGATTACCTTTCTATTTCTGGTGTGTCATTCCCTCTTATTGATACCTTCATATTCTTACTCAATTGTTTCTAGCAACATCAACAGATGTTGAGTGTGCTTTTTCATGGGGTAGTCAAACAGTTTCAAAGCTCCATCATTCTTTATCAGATGAGTCCACATGTGCATTGACTGTACTGGGTTCATGGCATGATGTTCCTGTGTTGATTCTGCATGATAAAATAGTTGATATGTTCTCAGAGAAGAGTAGTTGCACTCATGTTTCAAAGGGAAATAGTTGTGATGAACCAATAGTATTATGAACTATCTACTGTATGTATTCTTACAGTTTCTGATGCTTGTTTGGCTATATACTCATGAGTATACCCATGGGTACCTGGATGACCCATTGCCCAATGGGTACTTAAGTGTACTTGTTGACTTGTGAGTTTCATACTCACAGATCCAAGTATGAGTTACAGATGCCAGGATACCTGTGAGCACAGATCCAGGTCACTCATGAGTAGACTCATGCCATTCCTTAGAATCAACTAATCAAACATGTTTACCCTTCAATTACCATGAGCCTATCATATTTCTCTGCTTCATACTGGTGACCAAGACAGGGGGTGTTTTTACTTTAGTTTTTATGATTTAAAATTGTTATATTAATCCATTTTACCTACATGGTTTCTTCATTGACTGCTGATGGCATAGAAGGCATAGAGATGAGGAGTAAGGACAAAGATAGAGGTGAGGGACTAAATGGAGAGGAGGAGAGGCCTTGAGGTGGTGCAAATCTTATTGTACTCAACAAGGTGAATGCAAGGCTTTGAATGCCTGCACTCAGAGCTAAGGATGCCCCTGAGGTGTCACAATTCACCAGGAGGTGAGACAAGGCATTGGCAAAGTTTTTGGATGATGTAGAAAGGTATGCAGACACCATCAGCCTTTTCTATAGAATGCTTCCTATGATTGCCCTCTGGCACTTCTCTCAGAAAATGTGGAATATTGTTGAGAGAGCATCAGTCTGGGAGGAGGAAGATTGGGGATGAGTTAAAACATATCTTATTGACTGCTATGGATCCAACAATGACAGAGAGGAAACCTTGCCCAAGATCCTCAGGAAATGAGTCCAACAACATGCTGAGTTTGGGAATTTCAATTCTAAGAAGGATCTTGATAAGTATCTGCATAAGTTTGGAGAGCTTTTGAATCCTTTGCTTGCTGACCAGGAGATCACACAAACAAGGTGAATTGGTACTTTCTCAAGGGACTCATAGGACTGTTTAGGACACACATTTTTGGTAAGATACTGGACAACTCAGGACTTGGTAGACATGCAAATGAAATAGATTTGACAGTACTTTGACAAACAAGCCCTTTACAATGATGTCAAGATTGTGGCCTTGGGGATGGATGACAGCTCCTCAGAATCTGACTTGAATGAGGATTATCAATAATTTTAGCTGAAGAAGAAGAAAGAGACCAAGAAGAAGCATTGTTCAAGTTTGAAGACAAGGGATTTGAGAAAGGGGAGTCAACATTACTTAAACCTTACAATTTTGATACTGATTTAGGCAGTTTGACTAGGAAACTTAAAGAATTGAAGCTATCAAGCTCAGGTGTTTGGCAAGGCCAAGGAACTTTTATTCAAGAAGAATTACAATAACTCAATTGCCAGGTAGAAGAACTACAGGCTCAGATGAAGGGAACTTCATGTTTACAAGGTCAGATCCCTCCCAATAACTTCCCTAATGTTGCACAGAATTGTGAACAATGTGATATGTGTGGAGAAAATGCAAATCAACAGGATACACATCTCTTGGGTTATAATTAAGGCTCAAGATAAACCCAAGCCCAAAGCTAAGTTGACTCCTACCTTCTATTACACATTGAACCTCAAGGATACTGTTAAGAGTGACCAGGTATATGGGGATCTAAAGGATACAATGATTACCATTTTGATTGGAAAATTTCTTGGGTTGGTGCTGGACTTGCAGAAAAGACAGGTTGAAGATTTAAAGATTCATAGAGAGTATGTCAAAAAACCAGTCAAGGTTTTGTATATGAAAGAGGTAGATTCTGGTAGATTCTGAGGGTATGGCTGGAAATGTGCATGGATCAATAGAAGAGTGGTTAGGTGATGAAGATTTGGATAATGAAACCTTAGCTACTAAGATTATTCTGAATTTTGATCCTGACAAGATTACAGTGGAGACAGTGATAAAGAAGTATGCAAACACAGTAAGGTATCATACCATTCCTGTTCCCTTGTATGCAACAATCACAGGAAAGTTTCAAAGGTTATCAGTAGGGTCTCAGTTATGTTCAAGGTTGATACTGGTTCTGAGTTGAATCTAGTACCAGTGGGTGTCCATGTTCAGACTAGGCTCACCATAGATTTGGATGGAATATGTTGGACCCTGAAAGGAGTGAATGGTTGACCAACTCCTTTGTCTGGATGCATTTGTAATGATGAGCTTGTAGATGGTAGATCTGAGATCACTGTCAAACAAATTGTTGAGTGCTGAGGCTGAAGGCAATGTTGTTAAGCACACTTAGGTAGCTAACAGGTCTTGTAACACAAAATTTGTGTTGACTTAGAGTAATTTGGGTTTTTTAATATATAATATTCTTTGAATGTCTCGAAAAAAAGGCTTACAACTGGCCAGGCTCAGGCTCTTTTAACCCTAGAAGCTACACTTTGGAATGCTATCCAATCCACTCCCTGGGGATTGATAGTCCTAACATACTTCCTTTTTCTCCTCCTTCTCTTTTATACTAGAGCTGGGATGTACAGACTACCTGATCCCATCACAACTACTTGTCCCCTCCTATTATTGGTAATTATATTAGGCTCTCCTAATTGAATTGGGCCAGGAGGAGGACCATATGGTTCCTTCCTCAACCTTTAGCCTTCTTGTACATCTGCTTCCTGCTCTTCCAGCCACATAGAGATGCCCCTATGTGCCCCCCCTATTGGTTCTACCCTTCCTGATACAAGTCCCTCTTTTCTACTACTGGGTAGGGTGATACCCTGCTCAGTGCACCATCTGGTAGGTGTTTGTTTTTTGTGTTCAGTGGCTGTGCTGAATGCACTGGAGTTGGACTTGAAAATTGCTAAATCTACTAGAGTTTGAAATTGGAACAGTGGCTGTGCTGACCTCTGTTTTTGACACTTGCTTTCTGAGGTAGAAAATAGCACAACACAGGCCACTGTTGCCACCCCAGAGATCAATTTTTTGATGCAGCAAAATGCAGGCTACATAGGAATAATAGACTAGATAATCAAATGCAACATATATGAGGGAGTGGTGGGAGGGTCATGAAAAATGAATAAAATTCTTAATTGAAATGAGAGACTGGGATCTGACCACAAACAAGCCAATGTACTTAGAGAACCAAGCTGACTTGAGGATGATCTCAAAAGATATATATGAGCTTAGAATTTAAGCATTTAGTTTGTATTAGCAGACTGGAGCAAAGGACTCCATGCATAACACTCACTGAGGCAGAGTAATGTACGAGTAAAGTGTTGACTGACACAAAATACTTGATTACTCTGTAGCCTGAGTGTTAGGATGCACTTATAACAAATAAGCAAAGACAGCTCACTGATGTTGCAACCAAAGAGAGGTGAGACATGACATGTGCAGATAAGCATAACTGTCAATTGTACCCTTCTGTATGCAAGCTCTACCATTAAAACCATGGCATTGCAACAGAATGATCTCAAGTCTGAGAGTAGCATAAGGAGCTACTTGGCAGCACAGAGAGCTGATAAAGGCATACAACCTAAAATTGTGAGAACACATTCTTTTTTTCACATGTGAGCATAGCAATGGTGCTGAGCAGAGGCACATGATGAGGACAGGGACCTTCAAAAAAGCTCCTTATCCTCAGATTCCACTTTTATGTCAACCTCTGTTTTTGACACTTGCTTTCCAAGGTAGGAAATAGCACAATGCAGGCTGCTGTTGCCACCCCAGAGATCAATTTTTTGATGCAGAAAAATGTGGGCTAATAAAAGAAGACTGTGGAGGAGGAAGTGGGATAGGTGGTGATGATGAGATATTGTGTATAGCTAAAATGATCAATGATGAAGATGAAGGGTAGCAAGCTGTAAAGCTGCTCTTATGGAAGGATTATCTCAAATGTAAATTTTCCACACTGCTGAGGACCAGCAGCCAATGGCCATAATGATTGATTCAGAAAGGCCAAGATTGGCAAAGTAAGTCACACCACCAGCATGGGGTGAGTGACCACCATAATCATGACCAAGGAGCAAGAATAGTTTTTTATCAAACCAAAATTGAGTGGGATGAGACCTGTCCTCCCTGAAAAACAAATCACGTTAAGCACTATGGATCTTGTTGCAAAGTGTAACATATTGCTGCATAAGAGTGACAGGGTCTGTGATATTGTATTGGGAGATAAGAATATCTTTGCTATGGTAAAAAGGATTGGACTTGTGATATGGTAGGCAATAACCAACATAGCTGCCAGAGAATGAGAGGGAAGATCTTTTGATAAATTTTTGCCAATCCATGTCTTTTTTTGATTTTAAAATCAATTCACCTAAACAATGACAGCTATAAAAGTAGCATGACATAATTGTTGCAAAAAGAAGAGCATCATATAACTATGAGTGCAGAGTGTGGTTAAGGAATGATTGTAAATGGTGAGTGCAAAGAGGAAGTTTCTGCCAAATGGGATTAGCATAACTTTTTTTTGCTCCACAAATAGTTGCTTGTACCAATGGACTAGCTCTGCTTTCATCAAACATAGGAAATAGGTCACAGAAATAATGGTGAGTACCAGTAAGATATTTTGGGCCTGATGCAATGCATAGCGATGAAAATGTGATATTACATGTGAGAGTTTATAGTGTTGGATCCAAAGGGAGGTTATAGGATAGGCAGAATAAGACATAATGTCAAAGACCAGATGTGTATCCTGATTTTATTGATTTTTTGATAGCATGTACTTGTAAGTGAGCAACATAACCATTGAGGTCATGTAAACTCAGACCTAGACAAGCTGCTGTAGATGGCAGCTTGCCTAGTGCTCCTAAAAGGATGCCCTCTATTGCACCAGCAAAAGATCTCTTGGAGGAATGAATCAGCAGATGTGGTCAAATTTGAAATGTTGATGATACTCATCTAACATTAGATGAGAAAGGAGGTTGGCTTTGATATTCTCCTTTCCTGGGATGTAGCAGATTCTAAGATCAATAGAAGTTTCAATAAGGATAGCAGCAATTGATAATATGACTGCATTGTAAGAGGATTCCAAAGCTTGAAGTGAGCTGAAAGCAGTGGCCAAATCCAAGCTATTGGTCCAAAAAAGTACCTTCTTTGGAAGATGTTTGAATGAAGTGACATGATGAATTGCTGATAAAATCACAATCAATTTGAGGAAGAATATGTCAATCTTTTGTGAAGAATTTTGAGGGTTAATCTCATATAGGAATTCATGGTGATGATAAACAAAAGATAATCCCAATTTTAGACTTGCATCAGTCCACAAAGTGAAGTCTGCTTTGTGATTCAACCACATAGTGGAGTCAACAAAATGAACTCCAATTGCCTTTGGAATTGTATCAATAAGCCATGACAGATTCTTAATAACCTCATGATTGAGATACACTGGAGCATATATTATGGACTTTCCAGCAATCTCACAATAGAGTTCTGTTAGAGCTGGACAGCCTAATGGGAGGACATTGAAGACCCAGTTAATATGTCCTACAATACAAAGCCATGATTGGAGTTGTGGTTGGCAATTGGGAAAGAAGATAAATTTGTTAACATGATGAATGATTTCATTGATAGAATCATCCATAAGAGTCAAGGTACCTCCATTGATGTCAATGAAGAATTCAATAAGCTTAAAATGGGTGCCATATTCTTGTTTTTACTCCTTCCATGGACAACTGATGTCATCCCAAAGTTGGAGGAGCTTGACTTGTTGAGATGGCCTCAAAATCCATTTATATATAGTCATATACAAGGCATGATTCCAAGAGAAGAAGTTGTCCATAAAATTGTGAAGATCAAAAATCCCAAATTTTCAAATTCCTATCCAAGCCATAAGTGCAGCTACTGAGCACCAACAGTGAGGTGAGGCTCAATTTCCAAATATAAGGTGGTGGATGATACAAAGGATTCCTTCAACATTGACTAACTGACAAATAAAGTGGATGAGCTGGAAGGTTGAGAAACACAGATGAAACATCAGACTTCTAAGTTACCAACTCATCATTTGGAAAGTTCTTTTTTGCATTGAAGAGGACCTGGCCAAAAGTATGCATATCATCATATTGGACCTTTGCATTATGTTTAGGGATTCCATCATTAAGACCTGATGTGGTGTGGTCTGTGACCACTCAAGCTTTGCCCTTTTGCCATATGATGAACACAGGTGAAACCTTTGTACATGGAGGGAGATTGTTGACAATAAAAGGGATAGGGTCAGACCATCATTGTGCTTGTATCTTGTCATCTCAAAAGGCAGCAATAGTTGACAGGTCAATGTCTTCTGTAGCATAATTTTTTACAGCTATCTTTTTATCTTTGTTCCATGTGCCAGTATTGAATAGCCAAAAGCCTTCTTTGAGAGATCAAATTACAGATTGGACAAAGGGCTGGTTAGGATGCTCAGCTAGGAGAACACCAAACATGTCTACATTGAATGGTGTCTCAATGTGTATAAATGAACACAATGTTTCAAGTGTAGATTGTATGATTGGATCATTGAATAAATGATCTGGAGTTGAGGGAAGCAGACTAGCTGTTTCAGTGGCCAATGCAGAAGGAGTGAGATTGGGAGAAAGTGCATGCTTATCCCAAACAAAACCATGCTTAAATTAAGAAATCTCCAAAATCTGTTCATCAGCTCTCTGTTTTAGCTGTTAAGTTCTACCAGGTTTTGCAATTTTAGATTCAGAGGTTGTTTCCTTTAGCTGACTGTAACTGTTGGAGTCTTTGATATTTGAAGGTGAGGAAGCATTCTCCATTGTCTTTAGCTCTGTGATTTTGATTACACTTGTTGCAAACATGGCACCACCAAAAACAACATGGATCCTTCTTGCATAAGCTAAGATTCCAATTTTGGCAAATAGTTTGTGCTCTCTTCCATGGCTGGTCACTCAAAGCAATTGCTCATTTAGAACTTGTCATTGAGGATGTAGATGCTTTGAAATTGGCTGCATTAAGAAGTTGGGATAACATGGGAATTGAGAAAAAGTCATGATTAGCATCCAGAATGAATGGATTCTTGTCATATCTTCATCTAGAATCTTGGTCATAATGAATAGCTGGAAGTGGAGATGAAGTAGATCTGAAGATGTCCATGACAAGTTCTTGATATCCTGCAAGTTTGTTTGTCCTGTGTGGATAAAAAACAGTGACTTCTGTTGCCCATACATCAAAGAGATGCATCCACTCTGATTTGGTATGAAAAGATTTCCTGGCTGAAATGAAATCCTTTTTGATGACAGCCAGATCAGCATTAAGATCATTTGCCTCATCATTCTGATCATACTTTGGATTGAGGGTAGCATATAATTTTTCAAAGTTGACATATTTATCAAGTATAATGAGCCTCCACATCAAATTTGATAAAGGCTCTCAAAGGTGACAACCATAGGTCTTATTGATGAGATTATCAAAAGGCCTTTCAGCTGCAAAGGCAATCTTAGCCTTTCTTGTTTTATTGATGTAGGGGTCATTGTAGATATAGTCATCAAGATCATTTTCAAGGTGAGGGGCAACAGCAAGATCATTCTTTTATAACACCATGGAGAAAGGATCATGAGATTCCTTAAATAATTTGAAAATGGTATCAAGAGCAAGGATAGGATTCTTGGCTGAAGAAGATTGGTCTTCTTGGGCCAAGATTGAACAATATCTAGCCCAATCAGCTTTATATACAGCTTTTGAATGCTCAATGCTGTCTCCAGGCCCCTCATTTCTATCTTGCTGAGAAGGAGATGGTTCCTGAGAAGGTGCTCTGCATTGATTTTCTTTTGCTGCTCATAAGATGTGAATCCTCTATTTAAACTCCTCAATGTAATTGACTGCTTCTGAAGCAGTAATTCTGAGCAATTTGAGAGCATCAGCAAGCTCCATCAATGACCACTCTTTTTCAACAGTAGTGTTAATAAGCTTGTCACATTCTTGTA
>JABCKO010023940.1:0-15018 GCA_018855915.1 Tephrocybe sp. NHM501043
AGCAAATACTAATTAAATAGGGAATTATCTTTGAAGTGAAATTGGCAGGTCTCCTTCTAATTAATACACTTTGTTCAGTGAGTCCTTTTGTATTTGTGCAGAATAGGCTTTCACATTAATTTCATACTCACATTGGAATAGCAACTTATCAAAGTGGCCTGAGCACAGCACATGACAATGGACAGATCACCATCTTATTTGATGTTTCAATAGTGCATATATATATACCACCTTTCATTCTTACACTTATATCCACATATCTTTTCATCTTTTATTTATTTACTCTTTGGTATTAAGACCTTGACCAAGAACAACTATTTGTTCTGCCTAAGTTCCTAGCAGGTGAAGCTCTCACCATGTTCAAGCAACATGTGCAACATGTCAACTGGTTGCAGCAGTACTGGCAATTTAAACAAGCAATCACTGGCTTGTATGATAGGTTTGTCAATCCATCAATGATGCAGGATGCAAGGTCATCCTTCATTTCAGCTTACTACAATGAAAACTTGGTGTGCAAGGATTTGTTGATAGTATCCACAGAACATAGCTGTGTATCTGGACAAATATATCATCCTAGAGGCATTCTTTGATCAAATGCCAGCAGTAATGCATCACTCATTACTTTGCAACAATATCTATTGCTGGAGAGCCACAATATTGAGGAGTTCACAGTGTATGCTATCTGCTACGAGCAATTGCTCAAGACTGAAAACTACTACAAACATTGTAGTAGAGGAAGACATCCTCACAGAGCCAAGTCTCCACAAAAGGTTGGTACCTTCTTAGCTAGGAAAACAGAGATGGCAAAGCAAAACAATCCTTGCTTTGTAGTGTAGAAATCTGCACAGCTGAACTATAGACCTAGAGCACTGTACACACCCCAGCATATCAGCAGACAAGGAGGCAATGCACCTCCACCACAGCAAGATAGGCAAGAGCATAGAAATACTCAAGTGCAGGAACTGAGGGAAGGTGTGCCCAAAAAGCCTGTAGAAGCTGGAGGTGCTCAAGGTGGCACTGGAGAGCTAACTTGCTTCTGATGTGGCAAAACCAGCCACATGGCCTATAATTGCACATCAGCTCAGGCTCCACAAGTGCATATTTGCTGCTCATACAGTAGCAGATGAGGAGGCACCTGCCTCTGAGAACGAGGCTGAAGCAGAGCCTGAGACTAGACTGAGCCCAAACCTCTCAAGTCTGAGCACAAGTCAGCTTGTAGATGACGCAAATAGTGTCGTAATTGATGGAGAGGAATATGTTACTGTCAACATATATGACAACAATTATTACTCAAAGACAACGAGGAAGAACATCATGATCATCCTGAAGATAACCAGCAGGTTTGGATGTAAAGGGTGATCCTTCAGAAAGCACCAAACAAGCTATTGCATCCAAAGTTAATGTGAGACCAGAAAGCCTGTCTGGTGACCTATGTAGATGTAGATGGACACAAGGCATGGACCTTGTGGGACTCTGAAAGTACCACAATGGGTATTACCCCACAGTTTGTGCATGTGCATGGCATTGGCATGCATGAACTAACAGAGCCCCTAAAGTCACAGTTGGGAATGGTAGGTAGCTGTTCTATGGTTCAGTTTGGCATGCATGTGCATGTATCAGTGGCCAGTTCCAAAACAATGGAATATGTCAATGTGACCAACTTTGATTGTTATGATATGATTGTAGGTACACCCTACATGCAGAAGAACTGAGTGGTTACAGATTTTGATAGAAATTAGGTGGGAAGCCTATCAACACTAAATGCATTGTTCTTGAGGAGACAGATGGGTGGTTGCGCTGATTCCATGTGACGAATGTGTTCCTTCGGGGAAATGACTAGATGGTCATTCCAGGAGGCCAACAGTCAAGAATTAGATAGAGGTTGTATGACCTCTTACAAGTCTGCTGGCAGAATCATTGACTGTACTGATTTCAGAAGAATATCAGGATACTCTTCTTAGGGGGGTAAGGCAAGGGGAAACTCAAAATTCGAGTGCAAAAGAGCCAAAGTCAGCTCAACCAAGACCAAAAGTTTGTAAACCAGAAGCTGAACCTGCACTTCTGGAGTGTCAACCGACCTCGTCTAAGGTCAAAGTTGAAGATCTTGTATCTGACCGTTGACGAGGATGAGAAACTAGAGGATCATACACAAGTGATCCTTGAAGTTTTTACCACCTGTGGGCGATAATCTCTTCCTTACAAAGTTCTTATCGACCTACAGGTATATCTCCTATTGCTACTTATTATAATCTCTTCATTACGAAGTTCTTATCGACCTACAGTCACTCATAGCAATAGACTTTATGTCAGATTCTTTCTGCTGCGCTTAAGCTAGCTGCACTGCATTATGTCTTACTAGACACTCTTCAATAGCAGGAAGCGCAGCAGGCAGCTGAGTTCGATAGACTGGCGACGAAGTACGACGGCACTTCATTCATCGTCATATAACAAGACTCGGTTCTGTCAGAATTGTTGTTTTAGTTATGTTACATTGTATCTTATGCTTTCAAATATACTAGATTATGCTCCCTGATGCCCGTGTTCTAATAATACTCCTCAGGGTCTATACAGTCTTTTCGTTGGTCTGACGTTCGGGCTCACTGTCTTCAGACCTTTTGGATCCCAACAACTCTCCCATCAGTAGCCCTGTAACAGTAATGGAGAAGATCGAGCCTGCTAGGAGCACCGAGCACACGATATAGGAGACTCGGTAGGTAGGACCATAGATCGCTGGAGACAAGACTAAGCCTCAGACGAGAAGAAATATAAGGTGAATCTTACTAGAGAAGACAATGGGTCCAAGGATCCCCGAAAGCTGAGCTGTCGCAGTCGTTAAGCTGATAGCAACACCCGCTGCTGTGGTACCGCGGGACGCTTTCACGCGTGACGGCCATAGAATGGGAAAGACGGAGGCCGCTGTCGCTGTTGCCACGCATAGAGCGAGGTATTTTACGACAGTCACCTTGACAGTGAGGAGGAGAATGCAGCAGATGATGTTGACGGAATCCACTAGTAGAACCATGAGCTATTTGAAACCAAGACTGAAGGTGAACTGGCACGTACGCACGATCGCTACTCGGAAAGGGTTGAACTTATGGGTCTGGACGAGCCAGCCAAAGATGTTCAGGACGGTGAAGGTCAAAAGTGAAGGCGGCATTGATAGGACGTTGCTCAGAGCTGAAGTTGTGAAGCCTGAAAGAAAATGAGAATTAGACGCACAGTAAAGGGCCATGGTGGCGAAAGTTCTGACCTAATTGAAAGATGATTGTAGGCAACGCATAGGAAAGCCCGTAACCTCCCACGGCGTGGAAGAACCAGACAAGAGTCCACGTCCAAAAGGTTGGATCCTTGAACAACCTGACTACTTGTTGCCAGTCCCATGTTTTCGCCTCCTTCGAAGGGGAGTACTCTGAAAGTAGATTAAGTGTTGCCGACTTCTCGTCGTCGCTGAGGAATCTAGCGGTCTGCGGGTAGTCAGGGAGCACCCAGAACGTTGCAATGCCCATCAAGACTGCAGGTATCCCCTCTGGAATGTACGATTAACATGTGCTGAAGCCTTAGGAGGCCGTGGGACTCACCAATGATGAATAGCCAGCGCCAGCCTGCCAAACGCCCGTCGGCGTAGGAGATGGCGAATGCAAGGAATCCGCCAACGAAGCCGCTTACTTGACCAAAGGAGTAGAATGCGGCCACCCGTCGTGCCATTTGGTCGGGACGAAACCAGAAAGCGAGGTAATAGATTACGCAGGGAGAGTACCCCGCCTCAGCAACTCCTACCACTGGGTATCTGTGGTCAGAGTACCAAGTAGTGAGGAGACTGATGACACTCACAAACTCGGACAGTAATGAGACCGCCGTAATTTTGGACTGCAGCAATGCAGCCAACAATGATACCCCATGTAATCATAAGTCGGCCAAGCCAGAAGCTAGGGCTGATTACCAGCTTCAGTATTATGCTACACCCAAGAGAGAATACGATATCGTACGCTGTTTTTTTCATCATCAAGGTTGATATGGGTTCAAGAAACGCATAAGGATAGAAAAAACAGGCGATGGCCCAGTTCCATTGCCCAGCAGTTAGCTTGCCGAGCTGAGTCTTGATGTCATGCTTGACTTCAACGTTCATAATCGCAGCGTTAGATATATTGTTGAAGTCGATCCGCATTATGAGGTGTGTAAAACATAGCCATGGCAAGATTCTGAGGTCTGACAGTTCTGTTAACTTCATAGCTCAATTACAAAAGTCAGTTCAACGAACCGATCTTGCGTTGTATTCCGAGTATCTCAGATGGAGACTGTGAGGACGTCTGTCGAGTCTCTTTCGTCACAGTAGAGACTAGTTCTTCTTTGGGTATTGACGAGGAGGAAGCGCTAGGGAAGGAAGGAGCCATGGAAGGTGGGGCTTAAAGGCCTTAGGATAGGCTCTCCATGTCGCAGCCTTTGTAGAGCTTCCAGTCGAGGGGTGCCAAAGGTAAATTGAAGGTTTCTAAGTTACTGTATGGGGAAAACAGAATGGTATAATCATGAGCCTATAGAGGAAGAAAGTCTGGCGTCATTTCACAAGGAATCGTTGAAATGTCCCGTTCAATAATGCGCATTTGGCAGGCCCAAGTAATATCGTTCGGTGCCCTATGTCGACATAATGATATTCAAATTGAATGTTGGACCTCAAGCAAAGAGAGAATGGTGGGCCGACAATGGATTTCAGCGCTGCCCGGCAAATGCCTTGCTTCCTGTCTTCACGTCTGCCATCTAGGGCGCAACTGTAGCATCTTCCGCTCATCTAGCTTGCAAGATGCGTAAATGTATGCCCATATATGTAAAACACCATGGGGACGACTTCCCGCAGTTTCTTCTGATACTTCAATGTGTACCCCACACCGTCCCACTGACCGCGGATAGCCCACTTTCGCCATTAAGAGCTAAATCGCGCCATAAGTCAACAACTAATTGGCTAGGAGGCATGTCATGATCTCTTCCCACGCGTCAGTACCAGACACGACCTGATCAATAAATTCGAAGATGAGATCGCGCCCTTCACCACAAAGTGTGGAGCAACGTCATCCGCAAACTATTTGTACTCTCTGCTATTATCCTCGAACTTCCCGAGGAATACTTCGTGGACAGACATCGTTACGACACTCCTTAGAAAGACCACCTGCGTTATGTATATCTTAATGGTGTTTGTCTCCAACAATTGGATGCTTGAGCTGATGTTATGCACTGGCACATGCATAGAGCTTAATGGTGTGTTGCTTTTTCGATCATAGTGAAGATGCGGTGGCTATAATGGAATACATTCTACCTTGATTGTAACTCGCATGTTGTACTCACGGAGGCCGTCAATGCTTTTGAGGGTAATGTGCTTGCTTTCATGCGCAATCGGGACTTCTTTGATTCGTTGTGCAAGGAGTGCGCGTTGCCTTCGTTCTTGAGTAATGGCTGACTGACTATTCTCGCGGAGCCTGGACCTGCGCCACGGTCGTCTCGAGATGTTCACAATTAATCAAGGTTTTCTTAATCATAGAGCCCATCTCGCAGCTGGTCGAAGATCATGTGGATAGGACGTAATCTACGTTTTGGTGGAGTGGAAATTTGAAGAAGCCATTAACCAGGCTTTGCACAACGTTGTTTTTTCCTTTTTACTCGAGCCTGTAATAATAATCTTGACAGAATCTTAGCCAAATGATTGGGAACACACAGGAGGCTATAGTCGTTTGACTCCGACTTGGAGTCTTTTGTTGAACGAATGTCGTGCTTCGCGTTTGCCGACACTGTAACATATTCGTGTTCGAAGTCCGGGTAAATCTTGATAAACTGTTCGAGACGGCTTTCGGCGTTGGTGTCAGCTGTGGTTTGCGCTATATTATGAGTGGTCTCCTTGTTCTGTCTTGATACCTTCCTGAGATATACATTGTGGAGCAGATCGTACTTTGTGTACACAAAGATCATTGCAATATTTACTTCAGTACATCTCGACCGAGTTCCGCGAGTCTAAGGGCAAAGCTCCGAACTAGATCCATGTTCAGATTACTGTTGTGCAATCCTTTTGTAGGCTCTGCGCATGTACACATTTCGCAGTCCTTAAGTCGTCCACATATCTGGTTTCTGCACTCATATAAGAACGGAAGGAAATGTGCCTCTCAGATAGCCCAACTTTCAACCATCACATTTGTGACGCATTCATGATCGATTTAGACGACATGCATATTGCAAAGGCCAAGAATCCATTAAGGGGATATAGGTGGCCTGTCATTGTGTGCATGCTTGCATATATAGTTCGCAGACATTTTAGACATCATCTTCAAAGTAGATCACAGTAGCTTATTCTGCTCTGCGGTACCAACTCACACCTGTGGTGTCCCCTTGTTCACCGTAAGCTTAAAGACTGTACCCACTATCAGTCATTATTCTACTCCAATCACACAATGAACTCTCACCATCGTTCCTAGCATAATGCCCCACCACGTCCAGATCGAACTTCTTCCTTGGTACATCATCCAGGTCTAGCTCCGCCGTGAGTATGCCCTCTGCGTCACGCAACGGCCCAGCGAGAACTTTACCAAGGGGACTGATGATGACGCTGCCCCCGTTGATGATTACCGCCTCGGGTTTGGGAGCGAAGGCGGAGGCATCGGTGAGGGTGAAATGTTCTGGGGGAAAGTCTTTGGCCTGTAGAAACGTCAGAAAACAAAATGAGTTCGCAGATGAGGATATATAGCGAAGAACGTACTTCGGCGTATTGGCAGGCCGCGAGGACGAAACATCCGCCTTCGAGCGATATGTGCTGCATTGTGCTTTGCCATTCTGGACGAGCGTCGACGGTCGGGGCACAGTAGAGCTCCGTTCCGAGGCTGTAGTAGTGTGTTCGCACTGATGTGATGAGTTAATGATGGCGCCACAGTATGTAAACAGGACGAGGGGCATACAGAGAGGCATATAGTTCTCCCTTGCAATCAGATTCGTCAGTCAAACCAAATACTGAGCAAGATCTCGAAGCTCACCAACATATCGTCGCCGAAAGCTTTGTCCCAACCTCCGCCTGCGCCTCACCATCCTTACCACTGGCAAACCTTGCATCCACCACTGGGATAGTACTGCCATCTCCCTGTCCCCAGACCACCCTTTCCGCCGCCGTAGGCATCAACTTCCGATGCTTCCCCACATATCCCTGTTTCGGGTCCACGAATACTACGCTGCAATATAGCGTTCCACCCTCACGTTCAATGACGCCTATAACAAGGAAGACACCCGTCTCGCGGCTGATGGCTTCAATCCTCACGAGAGGTGGTGAACCGAGGGAAAGCTCGATAGCACCTGCGTGATATCGTGCGTACTCGTCTCGCCCTGCATCGCTGCGTGTACCGATGGAGGCTCCGAAAGTGGAGTATTTGGGGTAACCACCAATGCTGCGGAGTTATAGCATTGGGAGTTACCAGTAGAGTTGTGATTGGAGTTAAACGACGCACAATGCTTCTGGGAATACGCAGAGCTGAGATCCGTCCCGGTCACGAGCGAGGCGTGTGAGGCGCTCGAGTTTGTCAAGGGTGTCAGGGAGGGAGAAGCGTTCGCTACAGCTCTGGACGACGGAGGCTCTGATGGTGCGTGCCATGGGGCTAGGTATATCTCTATTGATAGGTTTGGTGACTTATAAGCAACAAGGCATCAGTAAGCGTCGCTTCAGAATCACAAATGCTTCCATCGTAATTGTCATGAGAAGAGAAGAGCCAAGATGCCGGGCCGGAGATGGGAACGTCTTTCGGCTGAGATCAACACGATAATATTTGGTGCTCCATTAGAGAGTATTTCAGTGGCAAGCCTTGTCATTAATGAATCGTATACACAGGCGGGAAAGCATACAAAAAGGTGGTAAAAAACAACATATATCATATTTACAGTCCAATAAATAACTGCCGATAGCAAAGGTTAGGGTGGGAAAGATGGGATGGGTGGGGGGGAGGTGGCAGTTCATTGTACAGTGTACATGGAGGAGCAAGAGAAAGAGGGCCATAGAAATTCACATTACTAATAAGCAACGCATGAGCCTACTCAACTCGCTGCTTCTTGCCATCACCGTCCGCCTCGCTTGCA
The DNA here is from genome assembly GCA_018855915.1 of Tephrocybe sp. NHM501043. Taxonomy (NCBI): domain Eukaryota; kingdom Fungi; phylum Basidiomycota; class Agaricomycetes; order Agaricales; family Lyophyllaceae; genus Tephrocybe; species Tephrocybe sp. NHM501043. Next base: position 8,092 of record JABCKO010023940.1, read on the forward strand.
GCTTCAGCGTCCCGCTTCAAAGACCCGCTGTCCGTGCGTGCATGCACTGGTTGCGCCTGCTGCTGCTGCTGCTGCTGCTGTTGTTGTTGCTGATCCCCGATTTGAGCGCCCTTTAGCGCCATAAGCTCCTGCTCCGCTCGCATCCGTTGATTGCGCTCTTCCTCCCACATCTTCTTCATCTCCTCCAGCTGCGTCTGCAGGTCGCCCATCGCCTGGTCCATGAGGAGTTTCTCCAGAGTCCACTTCTCAATGTTTCGCGCCTCGTTCTCTTTGAGATGGTGGATGTATTGGACCGCTCGAGAAAGGATCGCACCCTTGGCTTTTTCGCCAGACCCATTGGGCACGATACGTCCTAACTCGTTGATCCCCTCGTTAATGTTTCCACGACGTCGGCGCTCGACTTCTTTCTATATGAAAATATGAGACATCGGCAAATACACGGACTGCGAGTCGGACTTACATGATTATCCTTCCGTTGCCTGCTCCACTCGTCGCTGCCCATCGTTGCGCTCCTTCCGCCTCGTCCTCTCGGCATTGTCGTTACCGTCGGCCCAGGCTTCATCTCCTGGCTTCCACTAGCCTGGGCATTTCGTCTGTCGTCCTCGCTCGCTTCCTCCATCTCCTGGGCCTGGCCGGGGAGCTGTGGAGTGTGAGCAACGGCCGTCGATGCAGGCGCCGCCGACATCGCCACAGCCGACAGTTGGCCAAGATTGGGGGGCCCACGAGGGTGGGACGAGGGACCGGGGTCGTTTATTCCTGGGAGACCACTACCAGGGTAAGGATGGGGTCCAGGTGAGCTGGTGAATGGCGTCTGCGAAGAAAGCGCCTGGAGCGTCTGCGCGGCGTCGACTTTGCCTTCTTGGAGCTGTGAGTACCGTGAGCATCACTCGCGAAGAGAGAAGATGGGGTGCGAAAAGGGATGCGAAAAGGGTAACCCCTCCTCCGCGTGATCTACTAGCGCGATACCCGTGCTCTGCTCGTGCACCGCGACAGAGTCACGTGTGGAAGTAATTAACGATCGTCGATGCGTACACGACGCATCGGCGAGACAAGAACGTTAAGGGACGCAAAATGTGGCGTACAGGGAAGTGGGAACCGGAACAGGATGTATGTACCTTTTCGAATAAGCCAGGAAGGTGCTGTACGAGACTCAGTAACTGAGCCTGATTGATGTTTTCGAGCCCTGGCGGCAACATGTTAGGCGGAGGTTGTTGCGGCTGCGGCTGCTGGGCCACTGGGTTCGCTGGGCCGTGAGACAAGGGTGAGTTGTGGTTGGCGGGAACTGTGGGCGCCATTGGTGGTATCTGTATTGGAAGTCGTCTTCATGATATAATTAGCATCTGATTAGATATATACGGATGAAATGCCAACGATTTGTGCACAGAATAAGCCTGTGTGCTAGTAACCAGTTGGAGGGTGGTGGGTCAAGAAATTTGAATCGCAAGACTGTTGTTCAATGTTCAGCTGAAGAGAGTCAATACAAACCCTCAGTTGAAGTTGAACTATCTGAAGAGTATTGAGTGCGACGAGAACAGGTGGATGTGGACGGGATGCCGTCTGGTCGATGAGGGGCAGTAGGGGGAATTGGGGGAACGTGAAGGTCACGACAGTCGTGACCACTAGCCCTGTGACCTGCAAATCACCAACACATATTCCCACGCCACCCACATACATCAGCTGACACATACACGTGCACCGGCTTCCTCCGCCGCATCTCATGTTCTTCCTTTTTGGGCAGTCTCCTTATCACATCTGTCTAGTGATGATCAGGCCGTAGAAAGAACAGAGTAGAGCATTTCGGTTATATTGTTACACACACGGTTTCTTTTCTATGACAAGGAATATAAACACTCATTCATTCTAGCAATCCATCCAAGCAGGGTCCGACGATGTATTTAGAGCCTGGCAGGGCCATCCTCTTCCTTCTTGTCTTCCTTCTTGTCTTCCTTCTTGTAGGCATCCGCGACAAAGGTAGTTCCCTACAGCCACGCAAAAGGTCAGTTGCCATTTTCCTCTCACGTTGTGAAGGAATGACAGCACGCACGGTTGTGATGTTCTTCTCAAGCTCGGGAATCGCAGCCTTGACAAGCGCCTTTTCCGCATCTGTGATCTTTCCAAGAGGGGAAATCTTCACCACACCCTCGACCTACACACAATTAGACCCGAGTCAGTACATGTAATAAAGTCAAATTCAGGGGACGTACACCAAGCTCGACGGTGGAAGAGAAGAACTCAAGCTTCTGGCCAAGCTCGGTGGTGAGCTCAGCAGCACCAGCGGGGTCCGCGGCGAGGGAAACGAATGAGGGCGCGGTGATCCCCTTCTCGCCCTTGAGAGCACGGATGACCTTGTTTGCGAACTCAGCCCCAGCGTACGCCATGGAAAGCGTTGCTGAACCAGCGCCATCCTTGGCCTTGACGACCTCGTCGCCACCGAACTGAATGCGATTGACCAGAGCATCGTAAGTCTCGGACTTGATATCCGTGGGAAGAGAGTGCGAGGACTGGGAAAGAAGAGGGACGATCTGGCCGCGGAAAGGGAAGTCAGCTATGCTTTGAGCATGAACCAAGAAGATGGTGAGACGTACTGTGACGCCGCTGTGCCCACCAACAACGGGGACAGTGACGGATGGGGCCAAGGAGAGATCGCCGAGGATCTCAGAAACAAAGGTCGAGGCACGGACAACGTCGAGGGTGGTTACACCGAATATCCTATCGCCACACGGCTATCCGTCAGCATAACTTGACTGCGCCGATCAAGTGGTAAGCTCACCGCTTGGGATCATAGACACCGTGCTTCTTAAAGACTTCAGCAACAATGGGAACGGTGGAGTTAACAGGGTTGGAGATGACGAGAACGACGGCCTTGGGTGCGACTGTGGCGATGCCAGTCGCAAGGTCCTTCACAATGCCACCGTTAATTTTGAACAGGTCGTCTCTTTGCAATTGCAAAAAATTTCATCAGAAAAACAAGGAAGGAGCATTGCCGGATAGCGTAATACCTGGTCATCTAAAGATCGAGATGGAATAGTTAGCACGAAGATAATCGGCGCGGATTGGTGGACAGACGTACACCAGGCTTCCTCGGGACACCAGCGGGGATCACAACGATATCCGCGCCAGCAAGGGCCTTCTTGAGACCATCATCAGGCGGGAGGAATCCTTGAACCTTTGACTGGGTGGAGATGTGCGACAGATCGGCGGCGACACCGGGTGTGTTGACGATATCGAAGAGGCCAAGCTACACGCATCACTTTAGCTCAACAAAGTGATATTCTATCCAAATATCAACGTACTTCAGTTACAGCAGGGTTAGACTTTAACAGAAGAGAGAGGGGTTGGCCAATACCGCCTTACGATGACAAACGATCAGCAAACTCCGAGCGCAAAAGTAGATAGAAACGAGAACGCAATCAGGATCGGACACGATCGTCTACTCACCAGCAGCACCGAGGACAACAGCTTTGACCATTTTGAATGTTGGACTTTGTGTGGGGGTGGGGATGATGAAGGAGGAGGATGAGGTGGAGATTGCGGCTCGGCCGCGCGGGAGGTATATCGTGGCCCTGTTTTCCCACACGTGATTCGACGCGCGCGAAATCACGGCGTGGGCTCGGATTTCGGATCCCCGCCTGGTTCTGTTTCGATGTTTTTGCGAGGGCCCGGAACGTAGGGGGGTGTATACGGAGAACTTCGTGAGTTCACGGCTCGGGGTCATGCGAAAAGCTAACCATTTTGTCCAATTTTTGTGCTGTTGGGAGCATTGCAAGGATGCTGTGAGCCCCTATCGACCAGAGGACCTGGATGCAATGAGCGCATCAGCGGAATGTATACCGAGATTCTGCCGCAGACACGTACCCATTGATGGTCTCATAGCGATTTACGGATCCATCCACACCCATATATATGTTCGAGGCTCAGACCAAGCCAAGGAGAAGTTTGGCTTGTACAGCGTGTTACGCAATAGATGTATATGTTGCCAAGTAAGTGGGACTTGATTTTTGTCTACATGAATTACATGGCGCACAGTCTAGATGGAGGATTTTCAATCAAAGGGGGACATTGACAAGCGACGAAGCGATCGGCCGAGGGATCATTGGCGGGGCACGTGGTCTCAACGCGTTACACCATCCACCTTTGGTTGGATAGAGCTAATAATTTCCAAGCAGGCAAATCATAGACCACGGTTCTTGCTATATTAAAGTCCACGACGAAATACGAGACGATGTCACCACCAGCTTCAGCCACATGAAGCACGATCATCACAACACTTTCGCCACCACAGCACCTCGATCAACGTCATGGGTCCCAACCTTTCTTCCTATTCATGTAAAACTAAAAATAAATGGATGAATCACCAACTCGGCTCTTAACTGTATTGTGTCCGGCACTTGTGCTAAACCGGCGGTCCAAGAAACTCACGGCGCTATCACGCTGTGACAGTGACACACGCTGGGTCAAGTACAAGAAGGGTTTAGGTGCGCAGTGCACTGGTAAATGAATGAGTAACTCACCGCAGGTGATCAGATGCTTGGCTTCTTAATAGAATAGATAAGGGACCCTTAACATAACGGAATAATTCTTGGAAGTGTGCCGCAATTCTTGGCATTTGTTGACTTACTGCCAACGTTTATGGCAATTAATTGTATCTCAAATGTAACGTGCTCGATAGCAAAAATATGCTCTGTGGTAACTAGATATCCTTACTACGATGACAAGACTGAGGTCTGCCCAGGGATTAAGATCTGATCTGAGCAACATAAAGGTATGTTCCGTACGCCGCAGCATGAATGAAGCGCAGCGCCTCTGCCCATGACGACATAGTTTCCGTGATTTTAACACGAAAGGCAATGGATTAACAAGTGTGCCGCAGCACGGAACATGGCTCACATCAACCGAAGTGAACATTAATGGGTAGATATGACATCACATGTGGACGATGGGACCGGAGGGCTTGTAGTGGACCTACATGTGTTCGGTATGATCCTGCGCACTGTGCTAGCAGGCCAAATAATAGACCTTCAGACAGACTCTACCGCCACGGGCTTTACTTTACGGCGACTGAGAAAGTTATCGAAGACGTACGTCACTGATTAACCGCAATAAAGGCGTACGCGTGCAGGGACTTACGTGTTGAGGCTATAAATACTCGCCCCAAGGCACAGGTCAGAACGGTAAATGCAACACTAAGGATGACATCAGAGCAGGAGGGAAGAACAGAAAGTCGATGTGGAATATGACGAGAGGTTGGACATATCATGGTGAGCCTAGTAGAGATATGCATGCTGCGGTCACTCGTTAACTTACGAGAGTGTTAAATACTCCTAATACAAAGGGTGAAGGAAAGTGTTACGTACTAGATGTATTTAAAAAAGAGCACGACGTCGCATCCCAGACAGCCGTACATCAGGTCAGGCGACTCAAAGTCACTTTTTCCTTTCCTCTTTCCAGCTTCCTTGTTTAGTTACAGCGGTGCCTTGAACATTCGTTTTCAGACACTCGATTGGCTGTCCGAAGCCCCACCTCCGTCTACCTCCATGGACATTCGGATCGGACCGGCCACCAACGTCGTTCAACAACAGTTCTGAAGGTACAAAATTGACTCAGATTGGGAAGGTGGAGGCGCTACCATCGATGATCTAGGAATGATCTCCTATTACCGAGACAGACGGAGACGGAGAGGGAAGGCTGAAAGACGGGTATGGAAAACAGGAAACAAAGAAGACTCAAAAATTTATTGCCGAAGCCCAGATACACTCTGGAGACGCGCCGCAACGAGAAGGAAAACGCGGCGCCACCCCCATTTCTTACTTATACACGACCCAACGTCAGAATCGCGACCACGTGATGCATCGCTCCTAATTTCAAGACCATGGTCTCATTTGAAACTACTTCTTGTTCTCCTACCATCATCACTGCTGGCATCTAATTCTATCTAATTTGACAACATGCGTTCTTTCTACACTTCTATCCGCAAGGCTTTGAGGATCAGCAAGCACACTCTGCCGGCACATTGGTACAGCCCGACAGCGCGACCTGCAGCACCAATACTCATGAGGTCTCACACCCTCCACGCCTGCTCCAGCACCAACCAAAGGGTCAAGTGGTGGAATCAAAATACACCCGCTGTGGTAGCCGTATTCTCACCCTCACCGTGTCAAGGCGAAGAGACGTTTGGATTTAATACGGAGACCGGGAGCTCCTATCTTCCAGAACACGCGGGCGACATTTCATGGGACACGATACGAGCGTCTACAGAAGATGGATGCGACTACAGTGAACATTCTCTGACCTCCTTGGGCTCGTCAGCGTCATTGGCCTCGTCGAAGCCAGATTCTCCGTCCGATGACAGCCTGAGCGGCTCGCCTGACTCGAATCGTACCATGATTATACATGACGATGTGGACAACGGAGACTCGTCTTTCCTCTCTTCTGCGGCTGAAACCCTCTTTTCTGGTGCTGAAACACCCGAGTGCGCGGACGAGCTTGTTCCGACGGCGGTGATTGTCGATGAGCTGCTTACCACTGAAGAAGAACGCGATGGCTCGATCAGATTTGGAGAACACAGGCCGCTGAAAAGGAAAGCAACGATTACAGGTCTCGTGGGAAGTGCGATTTGCCGTAGAAGGTCGAGGCCACGATTGAATGGGCAATACGTCGAGGAAATTTCAGTTGTGCGACGCTACCGTTGTGGAGTATCGAAAGGAAGGCACATTCCACATGTGCTGACGACGCTCATGGAGGATATGGATGAAGATTGAGTGGTACTGGAGGCGATCGGGCGGTATTGGGGGAGCTGGGCGTTGTGGTGGAGACATCAAGACTCAAGACCCTTTCAAGAACCCCCTTACACACCCCCTTACTCGACCGACGCGGACTGGCAATTCCTCAGGGCTTTTCAAGACGCCTATAACGTGCAAAATAGTGAGT
>JABCKO010023941.1:0-14958 GCA_018855915.1 Tephrocybe sp. NHM501043
AACCCAGAGTTGATGTGGCTCCCAAAGACCTGCCATTTGAACATGTACCTGCAGTGAACAATGCATGGAATACAAGTGATACAGGTTGGAGGGCACCAACACCAGCAGCAAAAGAGATAGTTAAAAGAATATTGGAGACAGAGGTCCAGATAAGGACAAGTGAATTGTTGGAGGTGGCAGGTGGTGTGAAAGCAGAGTTGGCACATAACTTGAGCTCCTACCATAGGCCTACTGAAGCTAAGAAAGTCTCAGTTATGGAAATGGAAGAGTCTGAGGGTGTGCTGGACAGAGCTCCTGCTGTAGAGGTGTATCCAGCAGATGCACTCCATGTATTCCCTGTATTCCAGTTAATTGTGATGTGTGTTATACTGAGGGTAATTATGTGTATGCAGGTGGGGTGGGAAAGCGTGATATTGAGGTATGTGGTGGTGACTGAGAGCACAATATTGGCATCAAGATATCTATCTATGCCATTGGGCCTCACCAAGCAGTCCTATAATCCCACAGCCTTCATCATTGCTCCCAACTAGTTTGATGATGCACTGTGGGAGTGGTACAGATGGAGAAGAGCCTTGAGGAAGATGCACTCAGTAAGAGGAGCTCTGAGTGTTACTTGATATATCATGATCCCATGAGGGCAATGTGTGATGTTGGCAGATATTATGGCCCAAGTTGGTCTTGTCAGCAGTAATGGCCTTGATGGAGTTTGACCCCCATCATGCACACCAAAAATAAACATGTTCAGGGAGGACTTAATCCTATACTTAAATTATTAGTTTAGGTCTCAACTGGACCTCTGAAATCTATACTTAAATTAGAAGTTTCATAACATTTGAAAACTACACTGAAAGTTATTTTTTAGGAACTAGTTTAAGAGAGGCCAAAATCTGTTTTGAAGCTTATTGTTTTGGGGAAACCAAAATCAGTGCCAAATCTATTGTTTTTGGAATACAATTGAGGGGCTATTAAGTAATAAGATTAAATGCTTCTGAAATCAGTCCTGAAATGGCAAGTTTAAAAACCAGTTTTAGGCTTCCCAAAGCTAAAAATTTGAGAGAGGTGTTCTGAAATTATCAGTTTAGGGACAGATTTGAGGAACCATAGAACAATAAGTTCAGTTGGCTTCTGAAATCAGTACCAAAATGTAATGTTTTGAACCAGTTTGAGGTGTCCTAAAACTAAAAACTTCAGGGTAGGTTTGAATTGGCCTGGAAGCCATCCCAAAAACAGAAATTTTGGGTGTAATAAAATTGATCAGAGGATCAGTGGAAGATCATCATACACTGTTGTCATTGCATAATGAACAAAATGTGATGCAAAGAGCTTTATTGGTATATGTAGATAGTAGCACAATTGAACAAGATAATGAAATATCAGCTGTAATATAGTATAGTTGAATACAATGTGAGGCTGCCCACTATCAAATTACCAAGACACTCATCCACACTAGAAAAATGAATCAGACCAATAATGCTCCTAATAAGGTGTACTCACAACTTCATATTTTTGGGGCTGGAAGTTGTTTTTTTTGAGCTTGTGAGGGAAAATAATATGTTCTATCCTTGGGCCACATTCATATGCAATATACCTCTTGATTGGGTTCACTGTGCTGCTGATCATGTACATCCAGATCTTATCCATCTCCTTAGATTCTCCATAATGGATGGTAAGTGCCATATACCCACTTTCATCAAAGCCTCTCAAGGTGGCATGATTGTTTCTGTCAGAGTATGAGTGGTTAAACATGCTTTGATATACATGAGAACCAAAACTTGACAAAATAAAAGAACTGACCAAAAGACCAAGTTGTGGGTGCCAGTGGCAATGAGCAAAGGAAAATAATCTTGTAGAACACCTGTGAAGATAATATCCATGTCCCTATTGAAAGCTAGCTGCTATCTCCCTGTTCCTGATAGGCCTCCAGAAAATACCTCCATTAGTGATGAGTTAGTATAGCGTCATGTTAGGATGCAGGTGCTCTGCTACTGGTGGTGCCAAATGAGAGCCAACAAATGCATTTGCCTTCTACTACCAAATGACTACTGCCTCTGCACCTTTGTCTTCACAATCATGCTCCACATTACCATTGTCTGTGTCTGTGCCTCTGTGTGAGGGCAGAGAAATCAAGGTGGAGGTGCCTGCAGATGTGCTTGGCATGAATCTTGTGTGTATGGGCATAGTAGAGGAGTATGGTCAGCTATGGGGAGGAGGTCAAGTCCTGCTTTGGTCAACAGGTGAGGCATCTTCATCACACATTCCAAAATGTTGTCCTCACCTGATCCCCATACCCCTCCTCATATGCTGATATGCATCATTCTTGTGTGAGAAGTCCTTCTGACAGTACATGCACTGGTACTGCATCTTGCCTCCACACTTGAACCACATCTTCTCTGTCTCCACTTTTTCTGCCTCTACCATGTTTGTGGTGGCAGCACCCCATGCAAATGTCTGTGCATGGAGGAGGATGTTGTCAATAATGCAGCAGCAGCAAGGAACACTGATATCACACATGGTGTCATCACATGGAATGTCATCATTGTAGATGTGCTCCATTATTATTATTTGGCATGCTCCCTGATCCAAGGGCAAAGCTCTCTGTACCTGTGCCTGTGCCCATCCTAGCCTTGCCATGGCATGTACCCAGCATGCCCCCAGGTGACATTGTGTAGTACTCCTCATTGCTGTCATCCACCTCATCCTTGCTGATTGTAGTCTTTCTCCTCACAGATGTTCTGCTTGCATGATGATGCCAGGCCAGGGAGCACCATCCTTGGGGGTGCAAATGTGCTCAGTGCTGTGCAGCTGTGGGAGAGGTTGGGTTTGGGTTTGCCCACACTGGTGCTGGTGCTGGTGCTCTGTGGTGGAGGGAGGAGCATCAATGGTGCACTGAGCAATGGCAGCAGTAGGGGCATGTGCAGCTTATACTGGTACTTTGCATTCTGTATCTTGCATAGCTTCTCCCTCTCCCTCTTCTGCTCATGCTCCTCTCTGAGCCACTCACACTTGTGATCAGAGAGCAGCATTGCATGGGGTGCAGGGGACAGCCCAGGATCAGAGCTGCCCCCCAGCTGATGGTGGAACTGGCTCAGGGTGAGCATGTGCAGATATTTCCAGGGGACAGTGGGGTAGACAGGCTCAATGTGGATGGGGCTGGTTGATCTTTGTGTTTATGAAGGAGTCAGCTTGGCTCATTGTTATTGTGCTGACACTAATGAGCTCTTTTTCTCTCTGTGACTGTAAATTGGCTTCCTCCTCCTTCTATGAAACACATCAACAAGTCATACTAAACAGCAAAAGCAATTTCATACTTCTTGCTGTATCAACTCCTGCTTTTCAATGGCAATTTCCAATTCATTCTCATGCCTAGCCTTCATTCTTTTGGACAGCTGGTGGAATGTCACATTATACTCCTTTGTTTGTTGGTCCAGACAATCCTGTAAGCTTTTGACAAGTGCCACTGCCTCCAAGTGCATCTGTTGTGCTGCAAGGCACTCCTGTTGTGCTACCTGCAGTTCTGCACTCTTCTGTGGCCTTTTCCAGGATGCATCAGATGCTATGTCTTGATGATACCACTCTGTTTCAAACAGCTTTGATGACATTAATGCTATGAAGGGTGGTGATGACAAGAGATGCATCACTTACTTTGTTGTATTCTTGTCAGCTAGGCCCCTCTACAGCATGGTGTTTTATATCCTACCAGCAGGATTGGGTCAATTTGGATGAAGGTAGCCATTGAAATACCACAACAACATGTTTTCTCCCATCTGTCTCCATGTTGTAACCATTGTCATTCTCCTCTGCAGTGTTGTAGGTCTACTTTCTCTCTGAGTAGCAGTAGATCATAACTTGAGGGTGAGATAGCTGATATTGTCGGAGTTGTCAGCATCTGAATCTGGTTTTTTGTTGCACTTGTAGCCAGTAGAATGTGCATCACTCATAGGAAAGTCTTCATCCATTGCCAGTGATGTGTAAGTCTATATTGTATATGTGTGATGCAGAAAATGAGCAGAAATGAGAGAGAGCACTATCAATGGATTGCCAGATCCAATCTTTAATTGCCCTTGGGGGTTTAATTTCTTCTCAAGCCAATTGTTCTCAAAGCAGCATTCCATCTTTCCATCCAATGTTCTAATCACATTGTGCTCATAAAAACCCCATCTTTAATCACCCTCATGGTTCAATTGCTTCAAGCCCAATTGTCCTCAAAGCAGTGATGCTTCTTTCCCCAAAAAGGGGATTAAAAGTGTGTACTGTAGCATGTCACATCCCAAATTAGTAGATTGTTTGCAACCTGAGGTGTGTTATGCATAACCAATGGGTCATTTAAGAGACCAATGCCAAGGCTGACTTGGACCTACTGCAGGCACACCCTGAGGTCAGCAGAGTAGCATCATTGTCTCTAACAGTGAACCAAGCAGAGAAATGTAGTGACTGTTGAAAATTTAGTTTGGAACCCATGTGTAGGACAGAATTTTTTTCATAAATTAGACTGGTTTTTTTGACTGGCAAAAATTGTACTGAGATGCAGCTACTGGGTTGGCATTATGTGCTGGATGACCCTGGATAAGAGACATTTTTGGCCAGTGTTATGCATTATAGTTGGCACCATACACTTTGTTATTGTAAGAGAGTTTTCTATCCAATGCTCTAGATCTTTCCATCTGATGCTCTGATCACCAAGGTCAATCTGAAAGCTCCAAAAGACTTATTGGTTCCAAGATTGACCTTGAGATTGTGCACAAGAGTAGGTAATGACCAGCCACCCCTCAATGCAAACATCACATATGTGATCAAGCCCTCCTAGTCCTCCAATGTCCTAGTCCTCCAATGTGGGGCTAGAACAATGTCTATGGTAGACAGTGGAGCAACACATTTCTGCCTTTAAAATCTATAGATAAATTTGCTGAGGCTATAGAAGAAATGGTCAGTGGTAAGGTATAATAGATTGCAATTGTAGGCTGCTTACGTGGGAAGTGCTTGATTAGTGAGTGACTGGTTGTAAGAGCCTAGGTTTACTATACTTTCTTGATTCCTGGCTGAGACCTTCATGATGAGCATGTCACTACAAACTAGTAGAATATGCAGGTTGTTCAGAAGGCATACATGTCACTTGTAATATACTCTGAAGAGTGCTGAGTATGTACTACAGCTAACATAAAGGAAAGAGTTGTGGACCTTATGATACTCCAATGTGTAGCTGGACTTTGCCACTGCTAAGATAGCTTTCAATGGAAGGATATCAAGGCAATTGAGGGTTGGTAGAAGAAGCATGCACATGATTGTGCACAGTTATAGGGGTAGAAAGAGAGGTGGAATAGAGTCTTGCTCTAAGGAACATGTTGGTAGAGGTCTATTCATTGCAAGTAAGCAACAGTCTGTCAGGAGACAGTACAAGGACCTCACTCACTAATTTTGGGTCAACAAACTTGCAGTTATTCACCATGATTAACAGAGGTCAGCCAGCTGAAGAGAAGTTAAAAGTGCGATTAACAAATGAGTCAGAGAGGCCATGAAGGAACATTGCACCCAACTTTTAACTACATCATTAACAAAAAAGAAACCTAAAATGAGCACTGGATATTGTCTAGAGAGAGAAGCAGCATGCCACCTACCTTGGCCAGTGCTTCAAATGGAATGAATGCACAGCACTCAATGTAAAACATCAAGTGGATGCAGGGGTGTGTCGTGGACAGGGAGAAGTCTAGAGAAGTTGGTTACATGAATCAATGATTTTGGATTGAGCATGTGTATGGATGTGTTTGGCACATCCACCATGGAAGATTTTGTCTGCTGCCTTTGAGAAACCTTGGTGAGCCTTGGTGGTGTTCATACACTACTTAGGTCAAGCCCTATTGTCTTGGTGCAGATGCGACTTGTGTTGTGTTCATACACTGCTCAGGTCATAGTCATTGCTTCTGTGCCTGATGTTCTGGTTAGCAAGAAACATGTGCTCCTGGCACAGGAAAGACATTCAAGCCAACAGATAGCAAGATTAAAGTAGTCCATGAACTTTGGCACCTTGTTGTAAGATCAATGTGAAATGAAAAAGAAAGTGCACAGAAACATTAAATACTTGACAGATGAGTGGATGACATTGACCACAATTGGTGCGAGGATTGCTAGATGAGACTAAATATGGAATTTAAAAATTTCTAATGAGCTTACCATAAAGAAGTCCAAAGACTGCGATTTCAATCATGAAGGTACCCATAACTTCACCAATGCTCTGCAATGCCGCTCTCCCTATTGGCGTCATGCTGAGAACAGTAGAGATAATCGGAAATGTAGTGAAAGTTGTAAGAATTTAAATTGTCTTTTTCAGCGTAGGCACACAGATGGGAGTTTTTCCCCGCTGGGTATTTGTAGTATGAATCTTCCAGCTGATCTCACTTGTTTGATGGTTATAGTCAAAGTACATAATTGACATAAAACAGGAGTCTCGCTAAATACAAATGGTATTCTTACATTAAGCATCTGCATAGAAGTTCAGTAATGAAGAACAACAAAGGTTGATCCAAAGATAAATACTGCAAAGTGTATGGAGTAGCTATCACAATTGAGACGGCAAGCCAAGTATTATTTGCTCATATAAACGCTGCCTTAAACATCGCTTGTAAAGCATGATATTGTTCATGGCCAGCGCTTGTGGGCAGTACAAGTTTATATCATCTGTGTGAACATCGCACATACAGCTGTTGATTATAACCCCTCCATGCGACATCATTGTTTGACACATGTGCAAGGGGCCAAAGGATAGCTTTAAGTCCCACCTGTCCTAACTACAGGGACTGCCCGGCGCTCTTCGTGCCATCTACATTGTTTCAAGGGGCTAGCCGGAATGATTGATATCAAGTGTTGTCAGTGGAGGTGAAACTCATCCATCCATGAGAATCTCACCAGTTGGGCATCGTGATCACCCCAGAGATCCAAAGCGATTTGCTGTTGTGAGGTCGTGCTTTTGCCAGTAGTTGAGGGCTTATGTGATTGAATGTGGTTGTTGTTTTCTTCCTCCTTTTGCGGAGGTAAGGTCAAGTAGGGCTCACCACTGAACCAATAGTTTAAGTGAGTAATAAAGAGGGAATGGGAGGTGGAGCACACAGATGGACTCGGGGATAGTGAAGAGCTACTCAAAAGTCTCCACTTGTGGCAAGTCTTGTCTTCTTAGTTTGAAGATTGAGAAGGGCCTTGAATGGACAAACAGCTTTTTTGATATGGCATTTGAATTCTGGAGCATGTTTGACGGCTATGTTATCTGCTACTGGCTATTAGGCAGGCAAAAGTGATGCAAAGAGGAAGATGGATACCTTGAAGGCAGAGATGATGAGGCCAATGATACCCTTATAGAGCTAGGGAACAAGTGGTGCATCCTCAGAAGGAACAAAAAGCACGCATAGAGGGAATGTCAAGGGTGCGTCCCACTTCTCATGATGCACATTGAGAATCTTAATCAATGGGAATGAAGTACTTGGCAAGAAGAGCTCTGCATGGCCCTGCATGGGAAAAAACTGGTATAATGAAAATAAAGGAAGCAGGGAGGAGCAGCAATGCACCCAACATGTATCAGCCTATACCCCATGCTAAAATACAATCTGTCGCCTCCTTCCTCACTTTCTGTCCATCCTTTTCAGCCATGACGTATCCTTTGTTCTCCAGAATCTGAGTCGCAAGGAATGTGTGAGGACAAGACACACCCCATGCAGGCCTTATGGCACGTACATCAGATCATACAGGTCCATTGTGGAAAGCACGTGCATGTAGACCATGGTGTACGATGGCGTGGGTGGGAGGACACAGGGAGGACATATGGACAATGATGTCAGATTGCAGCCACACCAAGCCTAGAGTGGTAGCAGGCCTGCCGTGGGTTGTTATGTCGAACCCGTGCATGGTGTTGGTAGGAGGTGAACATTCATCATGATCGTAGCTCCCTTTCTTACTGTGTTCTACAATATCTAATACTTGTCACAGGATGAGGAGATTAACCTCACAATAAGATCAGAATGGCTGAAATTATTAATGCTCAGGCTGAGAAAATATCTGGTCATGAGGCTTCAAAACCACAGATGTCATGGAAGCATAGAAGGCAATCAAAACACAAAGCCCCTGCAAAAAGTGAGACTGACACTGATGATTACAATTTTATTACATCCTCAAGTGATTCTGCAGATCAAAATTCTGATACTGATTCAGAAATTGTAGAAATCATGAATGAGGAAGTAGGTGCAAATTCCCATAACATACAAGCTATACTTTTTAAGTACATTTGAAAGCTGACAGATGCTCTCCCATCAAAGACTGTCAACTGTCCCTGCCAGGAGTCATTGTAAGGTATTGGATAAGGTGAAAGGAAAACAACCACAACAACAGAAGCATCCACAACATTGCAAGAAGTGTGCTCATACAACTGCAGCATCTAATGATGAAACACCCCTTCCACCACATTGCCATATGTCAGATGCACAGGAAGTTAAAAAAGTGTGTTATCAATCTGTTATATTTGATAATTTAACTCCCTTATATCATTCCAAGGCAGCATAAAGCAAAATCCCATCTCCCAATTCTTGGAACAGGTGCCTAATGGTAGCAATGGCAAACCTGGTGTGCCAGAGTACAAGCATTATTATTGTTATCATAGGAATCATAAAGTTCTTACAACCACAAAGGCAATGAATCATGGCCTTAATGGTTAGTTTGCTTCCTCAACACTTCTCTGCAAGTTATTGATTGTTCACAGGCCTCAAGGGTCACCTCAGGAATAATTTTGGTGCAATGTACCAACTTTACCTTGTTATGATGGACTGTGAGCATGGCCCTACAAAGGAAGATATCCTGTTTGTTAGCAGGCAAAAACTATTTGATCCAGCCACTCAAGCTGCATCCTTCCATATACTTGCCAAGAAAGAAACAGGTCTTAAAAGAAGTGTTTGCAAAACACTGTGAAGCTGCAAAGGTCTGTGTTTAACCATAAATCCTAGCCTATGTTGCTTATTGTAATATCTAGGAGCCATGGGTCCAGAACAAGTTCAAACAGCTGCTTGTCTTGTAGATTGTTGCATGCAATCAACCTTTTGATAGGGTTGAAAAGCACTTCAGGCATCCCCCCCCCTTTACTCAATAGGAGAATTAGTACATACAAAATATAATACCTAATAGGCTCTGGGCCCACAGGTTCCCCCAACCCTGGGCAGGCCCACAAGCAGCAGGCATGCCCAAAGCGACCCAAAATGTGACATGGGTGCACCCACCATGTCTTGGGTGTGTGTGTGCCAATATATGAATTTTATCTACATTTTATTGAACTACAAATAGTGTGAATAGTTGAGTACAGTGGTGAGGTAGGTAAGTTCAGTAGAAGTTAGGATGGGTGCACCCAAGGTACACTCAGGACACCCAAGACATGGTGGGCATATCCAGTGTCACATTGAGTGCACCCAAGACATGGTGGGAATGCATGGGTCAACAGACAGATTTACCCTTTGTCTGGCTTCCCATACCCAATCTCTTGAGCTTTTTGCTAATGCCTCACTTAACCACAACCTTGTCATCCCCAGGCTGCGACTGGATGTGCTTCTTGAATCCCCTTGCTCATTCCAACTCCTCATCATCTTGGAGCACCTGAGACCGACCCCACTTCTTGGATACCTTGACTGGCTGTTCTTCCTCCTTATCACTGTCCTCCTCTTCCTCTTCCTCATCACCATTGTCCTCACCCTCTGACCCATCACTATCTTGCACAAAGCCCTCAAACATCTTGTGGCCCATGTTTGTCAGCACAACATTCCCCTCTTTCTTGCCAACATTGATACTCCTGGTGAACAGCAGAATATGCTATAGCCCTCATCCAACACCTCTTCAGCTTCCTGCCACCAAATGCTATGATCACCATACTTTATGATGTTGGGTGCATCTTAGATAGAAGTTGTCTACTAGTGAGCACCTTGAATGCTGCAATTTTTATCTATTCAATCAGTGCCAGTCTCCAAGTATAATATGCTGCCTGACTCCATTGCCAACTGCCTTCTCTTTGCTACTAGCACAATGCATGCCTATGTACATGAGTGGGCCTGTCAAGTGGTTTATAACCCTCAACTTCAACAAGGCCTGGGACTTACAGATGGCAAGGGGGTGGAGAGGTTGTGGTCATGTCTATGGAAGTTAATCAGTATTACTAGGTCTTTGCATGTAAGCCATTGTTCCATCCAAATCCTCTTATACTGCTCATGTTCTTATAGCATCATTGCCAAATTTGGATGCTCAACTGACAGGTTTGTTCTATTGGGATGGAACATTGAGATAACCTTGGAGTGTGGATCAATCAATGGCTTGTCAAAGAAGTCAAGGGGCATGAGGTGACCACTCAAAAAGCCTTTGAGGAGTGTGGTGTTTCAGCTGAGATCCTGCAGGCTCAGTGGGCAGACCAGATGAAATTGCAACTTTCTGTTCATGCTTGTGAGTCAGCTCATATGCTTGTTGTACACCATATTTATCTTTGCTTTTCAGATGCCCCTGCTTGTCTGAAGAAGGAGTTTGACTCTGTCCTCAATCTCTGTCAGTGGTTCAGGCAGGAACTTTGAGCCAGTGAATGTTGTTCATAATACTGACAGAGAAGATAGCATCTTCCTAGTAGATTTAGCTATGGATGTTGAGAGTGCTGACTATGAGCATGACCCTGAGGGTGAAGGAGTGGAGGCCACACAAAGTGTCCCAGTCAAGGTTAATTGGAAACTACCTGTTAGTCTGCAACTCCTCCTCATGTTGTCAGAAAATCATCTCTGTATGTTCTAGTCAGACTATAGGAGAGGTACTATGCTTTTACAGTCACTCCAAGTCCAGCCATGTGGTCTGTTCCCACCTGCAAATTTGGAATGTGTTCTCTATCATGGCACTTGATGAAATTATTTTGATGCAAAATCCATGACAATTATGTCTAGCCCCACTCAGCTGCTCAATAATAGTTGGCTTAACAGCATTGCAAACCTCATGCACTATCTATTCTCTTGCTCTACCCACTCTGCATATTTGATGGCTGCTCGGTGTGCTCTATTATCAACTCATGATCTACCAATGATCTAATTCAATACTGATGACTCACACATCTGGTGCAGGACCTTAAAGCCTGAATACTGGTCTAAGGACTGCTAGATTCTACCTATTGATTGCCCATGCCCTGCAGCACATTGGGTCCTTTGCTATGTTCTCCCACAAACTCAGGATCTTCTGTTATTTAACAGTTTCAATGCACAGAATCTCTGGCAGGACAAAATCAGGGTATAATTTCCACTGTAAATTGTGACCTCTTCTCACTATTTTGTTTTATAGGACATCCATTGTCTTGTCAAATGGCTTGTTGTCAATGCAAATTGCTATGGTCACAACTTGCACATCATCACTGAGGAAGGATGGACTGCACAGCCTACTTGGTATACTGTGTTCTACTCCCATGTACTATTGTCACATTTAAATTGGGTCTTAGTAAAAATGTGTATGATTGTGGCCTTTGGGTACTTCCAGCAATTGGGGCAGTTCTCCACTGGTTCCATTGTTCCAGGCTCTCTGAAACAGACATGCCAGTACTCAGGTCTGCCTTCTTGAATCATATGCTTTCCCTACCTGTGTATAGAGCATCATGACAGTGAAAAAATATATCACCATTTTGTGATCAACTGCAGGCATTGGAGTGCTCAACAGATAGTGTACTGCCCCCAACCTTCAAGTCATCCTATTTACTGAGCAGTTCAAGTCCCATCTTCCACCACACATCTTTCCTGGCCATTGCTGTGTGATATGCAATAGAGTCCTTGACTTTGAGCTCTGCTTCTGTCTGAAATCCATAGTCTACATATAAAATAGACCTCTGGGTGTGAAATGAGTGAATGAAACACATTGCTCACCCTTGCTGATGGCAATGTGAAGTGTGTGATGGTAGCAGAAGGGATAAGGATACAAGATCCTGCTGGGAATTGCACTGCAAGCCCTAGTTCCCAGAGCACAAGGTAACCTCCTGTTGTTGGGTCAAAGTTCCCAAGAGTATGGATGGAGCACCATCTGAAAGGGCAGTTAAGAAAATTGCAGTGCCATTGTGTCCAGACTTGGGGACCAAAATTAAAGGCCACAGTAGGAAAGATGTTCACATCAAAGTTTCATCTCAGAGTGAGATCAAACTTGTACAGTGGGTTAAGGTGGGATTTGAAATAATGGTATAGCTTTAGTGCTCATAGTCATAGTCCAGCTTTTGGAAGTCAGCCAAGTTTGTGGACACAAATTTCAAGAGTAATCACCACTTGCAAAATTTGCCAGGTGATAAACATTGTCATTGGCAAGTATCCATCCTGTCATCTCCATATGTCCCCAGGTGCTCAAGTTAACCAGTTGTTTGGTCTCTTGCTGGTGGATAATTCCTACTTTAACCACAGGGTACCATCCTCTTCTATGATGGAGGTCATAGGTGCTAAAGTTTGCAAGTACCACTTCCTGGTCCAGAAGGTCATAAATGGCCATAGCAGAAAGTCGGTACCTCTCTGTTCATAGCTGCCCCAGTAGGACCACAATGATGCACCTGAACATCATAATTTTGTCATTTCTAAGTATATCTCCCACTTTGTCTGTCATGTAACTTCTGTAATGTTAGTAGAATATTGAGTTGTTGCACTTGCATGACAAAGGAGAACTGTGAGTGTTTTGGCCCAAAATGACAGGTGGTGATGTAGAATGAGTTGCAATGTTAATTTAAATAGAAAAAATGGAGATCTGTGGTGTTATATTATAGTAAGTAGATGTAAGTGAGTGTTTGTGGGTCCAAGTGTTGAGTACTGGCATCAATAACAACATGCTCAAAAGGGAGATAGCCATTGGAAGTGATGACAAGGAGCTTGTTTCACAGCCACCACCTAGCACTAAATGGGCATGTGCAACAGAAGCCCTCAAAGGGGAAGTTGGGAGTTAAAGGTCCAGGAATTGGGAATAGAAGGAGAAGGAAGGGATGATGAGAGAAGGAAGCCAGGCAGCCTGGAGAAGAAGAGCAGGAAGAAGCAATCAAAGCATGAGAGCAAGATGACACCAATATTGATAGCCCCAATCATGCTGGAGCAATCTATTGTGAATGCTGGTAGATCAGGATAAAAATGAGTTTTTGAGTGTTATTAGCATGTTGGTGGGATCAATATCAATCAAATTCAATATAGTATTAACACAACAAGATTAGTTAGTGTGCCACAAGTAAGTTTGAGCTAATAATAAGTACAACAAGAAAAGTACAAGAAATTTATTGGTGAAAAAAGAGGTGAGCCTAAAAAGTGTGCCCAATATATTTGGTGATAGTTATGATGAACAACAAAATGCATGCAGCAATGAGGAATGACCCAAATGTTGCACCTCTACAGAAGGCCATTACCTGACAGTATGAGCAAATAAAGAATGCCTGTAGGCCATAAGACATGAATGCAAATTGAAAAAAAAAATGCATGTGGATGGGAGTGGTTTTTGACATGATGACCACTGGTGACCACCACCTCACAAATAAGAAAACTGCCAGCCAAAAATGCGGTGAAATTGACACCTTGGCAATCTTCAAGTGATATATCAAGTGCTGAATGAAATGGTTTTGTGACAAAAGTCAATCCAAGCATACTGTGCTACATGAGCAGGTAAATTCATGCAAAATGACACTCATGCAAACACCCTAGGTGACTAGCAACAAAGTAATATAGGGCACAAAACACACACTTACAAGACAAGATATGTACCACCTTCAAAAAAATGACATCCATCTGACCATGGTATCCATCTGCATCTCCAGCTCTCTTCCCTCCTGCTGTACCTCTTGGGCCTCTACATCAGTCCCATCAAACCCCATCCACCTCATCACATTTGTCAGCATGTGTTGAATGAGAGTTGAAAACATGTGGAGCTTTGTTGCCTTCAAAAATATGAGGTTGAGTAAAGGGAGTCAAAGTGTTGTGGCAAGTCAGTATATTTGTTTGTGCTTGCCATCACTCCCACTCCCTGCAGTTCCCCTCCTCAGAGGTGTGATGCCAATGTGCTCACCATTGCTCCCACTCCTTGTAGTTTCCCTCCTCACATGCATGATGCTGATGTGCTTCTGCTACTGCTGCTCCACCTCTTCTCAGCCTCAGCCTCATCCTTGTCCCTGCCCTCAACCCCACTGTTTGTTGTTGGTAAGAATGTGCTCATATAAGGAAAGTGACTGACCTGGAGAGACCCTAAAGCAAGGTGACAGAGTGCTGGAGGTATGGGTGAGTGTATGAACCCCATGCCAAAGGCACAGATCATAAAGCTGGTCTATCACCTAAGGCAATGAAAGTCTCAGTCACATGGGACCCTTGTAGGCCCATTATTTGGTCGGTTCCAATAGGCCTCTGAGGGTCACTTCCAAATTGGAACCCATTGATTCGGACTGCTCTAAAAATAGACTGTCTCAGATATGATCTATACTTTTCTAAAAATAAATTGCTTCTGAATTTTTGGAACCCCACACTGCCAAAACACCCTCCAAATTGGTGGTTGCAATATTGTGAGACCGTATCAGGCATTGTCTGCACTGGTAGTGGTGGAGTGGCCGGGGAAGCAGGGTGTGCATAGGCAGAGATGATGAACACGTGGAAGTTCATCAGGCAACTTTATGTAACGAGCTTCCAATACACTTTCTCCCACAATGATTTCAGAATAACATGTTACATGATATGTGGTTGGAAATTTACTCATACAAGACATCTGTAGTACATGGCCAACATTGTTTTTATGAAATCCAATATATTTCCTTTTTTTTGAATTAGTACCACTTTGGCACCTCCAAATCAGAGCTGCCAACCACATACAATAAATTAGAACCTGTGGGAACACTGAAAAACTCAAAAATAGCAGTGGGACTGGCCTAGATCTGCCCCCCGATCCTCTCCCAAATAGGATTTGGGTGAAGGTGGTTTCACTGCCAAAACCCTA
>JABCKO010023942.1:0-14926 GCA_018855915.1 Tephrocybe sp. NHM501043
CCCGCTCACCCTGCCGCCTCGGGCCCCACCACCCCCGCCCCCTCCCCCCCCTCGGGCCGCAGTGCCTCCCTCTCGGGCCTCCTCGACCACAACGGCCGCCGCGCCTCCATGCCCGCCGCCGAGAGCCTCCAGCTCTACCACCCCATGACCCTCCAGTCCATGCCCGCCCACGAGTACGGCTCCTCCACCCGCAGCATGCTCTCCGGCCTCCCCCCCCTCAGACCCAACAGCGGCCAGCTCGGCCCCGCCAGCGCCATCGACTACTCTCAGCCCCGCCACCACATGGGGCTGTATTCCTCCCCACATTCCGCGGGGCCCTCCCCGTCCTCCCATCACCACCACTACATGTCCTCGGACGTCCCGCTCTCTGCACCCGCCTACCCCTCCCACCATTCATCACAGCCCCCCAACGTCTATCCCTCCTACAGCCCCCGCCTCCCCCCAGCCGGCCCCCCAGATCAGCCATCAGGCTACTTCAATGATGGCCACTCCCACTCAGGGTCCGCCCCCGGCTCGGGCTACGCGACGCCCCAGTAGGACTCTCCTCCCCATCACGACGACCCCAACCTGACGTGCGCGCAATCACAATGTAATGTTTTATTAAAACCAAAAAAGGACTCGACTTGGACTCTCTATTATCTATTTTTCTCGCTCTTTTTTTTCTTCTTCCTTTGCTTTTTGTCGTTATCGCCCACCAACCCTCATACCACCTGTCCCATCATATATCCATTCCATCCTATCTATTCCAGTCGCCGGTGGTCACAGCCACTTTTCATTGCTCCCGTCATCCCTTATCCCCCTTTGGTGCGCAGACGCGGTGCTGCTCCATCGCTACCCATAGATTGCTGTGATCTTAACTCCTTCTTGCCCCCCCCCCACCCCCTCCTGCTGTGTCTCCACCGCCGTTGCCGCACGTTTTTTGCTATCTTATAGTATCCCATAACCGTTAATAATATGTATGTATTGTCGCAGTAACCAACGAGCGTGAGCTCCCAAATCAAGTTAAAACAAGTCCCGTCCGGGGTCCCATCCATTTTTTCGAAGCATAGCTAGGTAATATATAAACGGCAAACCACAAGTTGTTGCATTGTCCCGATCGCAATGGAAACCCCCCCCCCCCTCCACGCACGCACGCACGCTAGACGAGTGGGGGGGGTTCTTTTTTGTTCGCACCTGCGCGCAAGTTCCGCGACCATGTGCCCCCCACCAGCTGGCCCATCAGTCAGACGCATGCATGCACCACACACATGCATGCATGGAGGGAAGGGGGGGGGGAATGACGAAAAGCGCGATTGTGATATATGATATGTGCAAACAACCCTTTTGATAAGATCCTTGGCGCCTTACCCGATCCCCCTTTGCAACAATACCAATGGAATTAGGGATAGGGACCCTTTCCCCCTCGTGAATTGAGAAGACGATAACGTGAACGCGTTGTTGTGGCGGCACCAAGTGTTGTCCCCCGTGTCTCAACTTAAGGACATTATTGATGATCCGCCGCACTGCACGGTCTGGATTGATTAATTGCACTCCTTGCTCGAGAAGGAACGAACGACGAACGGAGGTCCCCGGCGCGTTTAACCTACCGATCGGGTGGCCCAGCTCATTAAAAAAAGCATAACAATGTGTAATGTAATCCCAAGCTAGCCAAAGTACCGTGAGGGTCCCCCCTCCCGGTATTATCCACCTTGCTGATGAGCTTTGTTTCGTATGCGTAAGGCCGAACACTTTTTTTTGTTTCTTTTTCCCGAGGGATAAGTTCGATTGTTCGATGTTAGTTAGCCCTGCGAGCAAAATGGACGTTGGCGGAAATGGCAGGGGGGAGTTAGCGACAAAAATAACTATGTAAACAAAACGCACCCGCGCCCAATAATATACTTAATTTCTAAAAATGCAACCATCCTCACCCAACCCACCATCCTTCAAAAACCGCGTGCGAGCAATGCACAGTTATGGGTAAATTGTGATGCGGAACGGGGGGATTGCGTTCTTTTGGGTTGGCTTCAAAGCTTTTTTTTTTCTTTTGTTCTCTCAGACTCCTAGTAGATCCTAAAATAAAGTCATCTGGGGCTGACTGAGCTTGTGATTGGGAATCCTCTGCCCTCGAGTAATCTGTAATTTATCGAGGGGTGGGAGGGACGGGAATAACAATAACAGAAGAAGGAACCTTCCGTCCATTCCTGTGGATCGATATCCCCTCCTTCGGGTTTCAGCGTTTTAAGATAGTCGTCCGAATAACGCCCCAATGACTCGCTATGACTTGCTCAAGAGCCATCTCACAGAATTATTAAAAAAATTCAATGAAAAGTAGGCCCGGTCCTTCCGAGTTCCCAGATTTATTAAGGCCCTTTGTGCAAAATAGGGTTGGCAAGAAAACAAAATCGCAACCCGGAATTTCTTTTTAGGTCGTACGTATAAAGATACGTGAATACGGCGAACTTCAATTGGGCACGGGGGGTGAATGCAAGATTACTTCCGAGTTAAATTAATCTTTTCAGATTCTTGCAAAGCCGCCGACGACCCAGGATGATACAGTCAGCGTTCGATGATTTCCATCCGAGCCTTACAAGAAGGTTAAAAAAAAAAAGACCGACACCCCCCTGCTGGAAAGGGTGTCCTGCGTTAATAGCACTGGGTTGATGAGGTTTTTGAGATGATGGGTTGTGGGTGATAGTATTTGATCTGATAGAATTTGGGAAGTTGATGATGGGTTTCGTGATAAACCCGTACTGTCAGGGATTCCCTTGAAATGGGGGTGCGAAAAGAATTTCCCCCCGGAGTACAATATGTATGGCAAAGGTTCACGAGGGACGGGGGCTGGATACTCCAGAAGGACATGTGAGGTGACGAACATGCAAGCCTTCGTCAGAAGTTCCCAAGATCAGAAGATGGCACAGGGCCAGTTGGTTTACTCGGAAGTAAATGTAAGATGTTAACAGGGTTCAAATCCAAGAAGGGGGGCGTGGGGGTGGTTCTGAGTTTGCCAGAGTGCCGGCGGCGGACTAAACGTAGGGGGATTTTGAGCTATTAACACACTTCAACCCGAAGGCCGAGGCGGAGGGGTCAATTTAGACAAGTTAAGGACAGATCGCCGTAAATATCTGTCTACTCAGTTTCTACTGAGACATCGGAAACTTAGCAAATACCAATACCACGCAGAATAGAGCCACAGGGAATATCAATCAACTTTCTCGTACGTTCAGGGAGAAGCCTAGATTTAGAGAAGGCATGTCTAGAACGTTGTACTAGGCGGTCAAAGCGGAGGCAAAAATAACAACAAGAACGATAATCATCGTCAACCCAATCTCATCGCCTGTACGGCCGAGGCGGCGGCACACAACAAAATTCAGGGGAAACAGGCGGGTTGGGCCCCATTTACAAAGATCGTAACGGAGATCTCCCTGATGTGATCCAGGGTAGAACCCCTTTGTGAAAAACCCATCATTTGTGTGTGCATACAAAGCAACGAGGGAATGCGTTCTCGCTCCCGCTTACAGGTAGTGTGGGATGTTTGGCCTTCGGGGTATCCCCGCCCACCACACACGCGAGCTCCACTAAGTTCGCGGGATACAAAATAATGGGCGGTGATACGCGAAAACCATCGTAGGGGGAAAAATAACTCTAGAATACTCATCTCCCTCCGAAGAGAAAGCGATGAATGACCTTGATACCAAGAGCGGCAGGATTAATAGGTAGGGTTCATAGAAAGGAGTAGATGGGGATAAAATGAGTTAGATGACGTTAAAGACTGGAAAGATCACTGGGAAGTCACGGATAATGATCGTTGCAGGGTAATCAAAAGAAATCATCAACCGTCTCTGGGCACACAGCCCTTTGCATACTCATTCTGACGATATCCTCTTGAAAGGTTCATTGAATGCTGATTTCGTGAAAAACCTTCACACACATGGTATCTCATGATCTTACTCGTCTTGGAAGGTGTTATCCTACATTTCGGTGGACTCGTTAACGGGCGCATACCATGACTTACCCAGAATGACCACTTGAAATCAGACGATCGCTTGCGGGTGTGCGGGCCATTGGAGACCATGTTGGATCTAGGCTGCAAGCTTGAGCTTGAGCTTGAGGGATACAAATATCCGTAACGAGCCCGAATCGGACAGCCCTTGCGGCGGCTCCCCCCCTCCTTCCCCCCCCTGCACAGATCGTCTCGGTTCTCGTGAATCGATTATCACGACTTTAGCCAGTCCGGTGTTATAAAAACGCCTTCTGGCTTGTTTTGTACATGGCAGAGCGTATCTGAACTTCACTGTTACTTTTCAACAAACCCATGGGCTCGACTCTGAAGAGACTGGCGCCTCTCTTTCCTAGTTAGCCTTGTCTCGTCTCCTGACCCCTGTTCTTTCTCTCACTCCACGCGACTCCAACACTCCTCCCTTCAGATTTGCTTCTGTGGTTGGTATCCAGGAGCTGAGACATCGCGACCAATTCGGACTGTATATGGCTGGAGTCCAACTCATTTCGGTTTTTTGATGCGACCCATTTGCGTCTGATGCGACACCCTTCAGTCATCTAATCAGTTCGTAAATATTCATATCGATAACTTGCACACATCACATCTGGTAACTTAAAAATCAACCGGAGCTGTGTCTAGCCGTTGTTCGTCTTGCGCAATTGCCTCCGTGGCCCTCTCCATTGGTGCAGGGAGGCAGAGGGAGCTAAAAAAGGATATACGCGATTGATCATCGTCGACCCGTCGGTGCCCCCCCGACATCAGATATAATTGATCTTTGCGCCCGACCCGAATCACACAAACCAGGAAAATGAGCCGGCATATGAATTCAAAGGGAAACCAGATCGATCATTCCCATTCGATCAAATTTGAAATTTGAAATTTATCTTCGTCACAAGGACACACTACACCACATTTGAACTTCGAATCAAATCTATCGATATGAATTGGTTTGCATTTCTATCGGCCGGACCCCTCGCAAGTTTTCAAAGCTTCGAAGTCTCACAAACGTCTTTGGACGGAGGACAATCCTTATTCAATGCGCCACGCAAAATGCTCGAGCCTTCGATGATCTGCAAGGGTCACCGAAGCGTTGTGACAACTTGGCAGGTCTTATTTGTTTAGCCTGACAGTCGGTGCCGAAGATCCACATTCCTGATGATGTTTTCTTCTTTCATCACTAAAGCAATTTCCTGAAAGAGTTTTAGCAACGATGGAGCCTCTTAGCTTCTCCAGTGATCACGTTTTGCATTGCCATCTTATGCACCATATCTTGTTGTGACGTGGCCAGCAGATTATCCAGTACCAATGTGTATTGGCAAGACTTTTTTCCAAGAGTCTACGCCCCCCGCAAGTATCGCCATGTTCAATTCGAGGCATGGCGATCACATTGTTGCGTCTGACAGAAAACGTCGAACGTCCACAAATCGTCTTCCGTGCTTACCCATATTTGATCCCGACGCTTGACATTCATGTCAATCCTCGGAATGGGCGCTAATCCTAATCCTACCACTTGGGTCGGTGTCACAATGGGAGCCCGTTGACACCTCCCGCCGGCAACATATGACCGTAGGTGTTATTTTAGGTTTGGCTCACCGTGAACTCGCTCCAAAATGTGAGCAGGTCGATGGGCTGTCATTTTGGCTTCTGGTTCTGCTAAAATAGCTGGGGTATTTGTGTTTAGGAAGCATTCTGTGGAAGTTGTTAACATGAAACTCTTCCATCTTTGTTGCCCGTAAACGCCGAGTGAACTGAGCTCACAGCTCAAGCAGTGCTTACAGCGTATACAGTGCACATTTTATTTCTTCGACATACCCTCTGGGGCCAGACGGCTGTGTTTGCTGGCGTCATCTTCTCCCTCCACTTGGAACTGTGCTTCTTGTCAACTTGGACTTTCCATGGAACCTATGCTTTCATACAATGAGCCCGAAACCAACAATAGTTGTAGCTGCTGTATGGGACTGACTGGCTTGGGTTCTTGTTTCGCCTGGAAACTGAAACGAGTATTGATTACTCTACTCTAGCGCACATCGTTATCGAAACATATTAACGCCAACCACAACAGAATGATACATGGCATTCTGACAGGTGATCTGGCACTAGGAACTCCATCTTTCTAGCCTCAGAATGGTCGACTTCACTGGGCGCTTCACAATCAACGTCTTTCCCGTTTACTTAACCTCTCCTTGTTTTATAGTTAGAGCTCGATGATAGATTGTGCCAAAAGCTTCCGAGTTAGATCTAGAGTTTATATGGAAACTTTCAAGCTCGAACGCGCCCAAGAGAGTTTCTCAGAAAAGCAAGTTAATTGGGTTGGGCCAGTTCAATGAAACAACATCCTAGACGCACAGGAAGCTTCTTTGCCCCGAAAGCAAGTTTATTCGTCGGCCAACAGGATAATTTATACGCATGCTTCACCTTGAAACCATAATGTATCATCAAGGGAACCCATCAAACAGAATCAGTGGCTACAACGCAATACAGTGGTTCGCCCAAAGAGCTTCTTCGTCGCAAGGAGGTACGGAATAACGGAACAATTCAAACGCAACCTCACCTACATATCATTGTAGTTGAGGCACACTGCACAAAATTGTAGACTAGCACCCCAGAAATAGTTTCCTGCGTGCGGAGTGACGGTATCTATAGCTAAACGAGGTATGCAATGGCTATGTTCGGTATCGTATCGTATCACGGTGGTATCAAAGATGTATTATCCTTGTCCTGCCGGTTAAGTACGGTGGGCGCCATGGACACCCAGAAGGCGATGGGGAAGTGTGGGGAGGCGTGAAGTTATTCACGGAGGCGCACGGCGAACACGTAACGGCATCTGGTTCCCGAGATGGGGTTCGGATTTGACGAGTGGGCGTGTTACGACGCTACAAGGAGAACGAAGGTCGGGTGGAAGAGAAGGGATGAGGAGGAATGGGGAAGAAAGATCATGTTAGTATGATGTTCTTCGAGTTCAAAGAAGAAGAAAATTCCACCTGTGCATGATGCCGGCATGCACGAGAGGAGAAAGGATGAAAGAGAGGAGATAAAGATGAAGATGAAGACAGACAATTGAAAATTGAAGGGAAGAATGAAAGAGGAAAAGAAAGAAACGAAAGGTAGAATGGTGTAGGCCGTAGACCGAAGACCCGGGGTAGATGGACGGAGATGGTAAGGGATTGGAGAGCGATATTCATAGATGGATAACGATAGGAGGGAGCATGCGCATAAGCATATGATACAACAGTATGGTATACGGGATGTGTTTGTGCACGCCGAGCAGAGAAAAATCAATCAGAGGAAGCAAGCAGAGAAAGGCAAGTGGGGAACGAGTCAGAGGAGGTTCTATACGTTCAGAGATGATGATGATGAGATGGGCCATCACGCGGGAAGCACACATGAACACAGGGCAGCCCAACCTCCATACACCATAGATGTATGTGGAATGGGCGTACGACATTCCGATCCAGTCCAATCCAATTCCAGTCCCAAAACAAAACAAAACCAGGGCCAGACAGAACCAAGAATAAGACCAAAACAAAACATAAGACAAAAAGGTGGCGTTACCACGAAAGGAAGGAACAGCCCCAAAACCAGAGAATAGAAAAGCTAGGCCGGGTGAAGTAAAGCGCGATGGCAGAATGAATGAAGCCAATGGTGGGGCGTTGCGGCACCACGAAGGCTGTGGGGAGGTCGCAATTGGAGAGTTTGATTGGGGCTGTGGCTTGTGATCACCAGAATGAATCCGATGATCTGATCTGAGCCAAAGGCGGTGAGTACTAGCTCAGTAGCTGAAGCGCTGGAGCCTTGAAGGGCCGAGGCTGATAAACCCACGGGCCGCGACAACCACCCCACCCCACCCGTCTCCCATCGAAATAGGAAGGAAAGAAACAAAATGAGATGTGAAGAACCTCGAGTCAAGATGGTTCAGAGAACATTTCACATGCGCATCTGAAATCTGATGGAGCCGGGACCCGTGGCAGGATCAATCATACACTCTGTCACGTCATGTCGCATGCGAGTCGGAGGAATGAACAAATTAAGCGAGAGAAGGCTGTGAAAGGGAAAGGAAGTGCAAGGAAAGGAAAGAGAGGATCGCAAAATAGGTAGATCGGCCCATCGCATCCCGATGGAGTCGATAAAGGGGAGGGTATGCGCCTGTCCCGGAATAAGCGAATGGAAGCAGTAAATGTTACGGCAACCAAGAAGGAAAACGAAAAGACCGCTTGAACGGAAGCAGATAACAGAAAACAGAAAACACAGATGGAAAACAGAGTAAACAAAGGCGCTAAAGCCAAGAGCACAAAAGAGGGGCGGAGGTGAGGTGGGAGGGGGAAATCATAAACCGCTTCTGCGTCCGCCAAGGAGCCAACAGAATCAAAAAATCAAACCACCCAAGCCGAAAACGGAAGCAAAAGCGGAACCAAACATACAAGCGGGCGGAAGCAAAATATCAAAGAATACAAAAAACAACAAGAACAAAAGATGGAAGATGAGAAATGAGAGA
This sequence comes from Tephrocybe sp. NHM501043, assembly GCA_018855915.1. Classification (NCBI taxonomy): domain Eukaryota; kingdom Fungi; phylum Basidiomycota; class Agaricomycetes; order Agaricales; family Lyophyllaceae; genus Tephrocybe; species Tephrocybe sp. NHM501043. Next base: position 8,469 of record JABCKO010023942.1, read on the forward strand.
TGATAACCAAAGCCAAATCAGAAGAAGATTCAAGATCATTAAGGAATATAACACGCGGGAAACCTTGATCCCCCTCTTCCCGAGGGCCAAGAGGTGAGATCGATGGCACATGTGAGCGCATGTGAAGACGAGTAGGGGGAGAAGGTCCACAGATGACAGGAAAGGAAGCAAGGGGTCTGGACAGCTGTGGACATAACATCCCAGCTTCCGGAGTTCCGAAATATGTCCAGGAAAGACCCTGAGTCCTGTACCCTGATGCGGACCCAGGAACTCGATACTTAACGGGGAACAACGCGTGTGTCCGTATGTGCGCGTAAGTGAGGAACGAGGGGACAAAATGGAAGTGGGTGGGTTGTGTGGGAGGGTGGAAAGTGTGGATAGAATGGGAAGGAAGGGACAGGGCAGGGCAGGCGGGGAGGTGGATGAGTCGGTGTAGACAAAAGGAAAGCCGGAATGAGAATAAGGACAGTGAGGGGGGCCAGAATTAGAATAAGGGAAAGTGGTAAATGGAGATCGAAAGGAAAGAAAAGATAGAATCGAACGACAGCGTTGGAAAGGCAAAGGCCAAGACGAACAGCAGGCAGAAAGAAAGAAAGAAAAGAGCAGGGCAAGATAACCCACTCACTTGATACGTTTCTCGATGACTACGCCCTCGTCGATCGAGAATTCGAGATCCTCGATGAGCACCGCGAGGAACGTCTTGATTCTGAACAGGGAACAAAGAACAAAAGGGCAAGGTTAACACATGTGTCTCAGGGACGGGATGGGAGGGAGGGAGAGGGAAAAAATAAGAGAACAAAGAGAATGCAAAGAAGAGAACAAAGGGCAGATAGACGAAAAAGGCCATAAGACAAAGATCCACGAATGAGCTGACGAAGACGAGCTGGGTCGGCTCGGCCTTGGGGGGCGGTAATGAGGATCCACGCACACAATATGTATGCCCATGGCATCGGTGAGTGTGGGTCTGTGAGTGGGGATAGGCCATTATGGATCACAGCATTCCAGCCTCCCGCCGGATCGACTGTGTATCCATCCAAACACGCGAGTACGAGAGTACCACACCCACAGCTACCTTGTGGGAACAATTATCGTCGCAAAGGAAAGAAGTGCCAGGATTAAGCAATGCAGAGGGGTTTCCAACTCACTCCAGAAGCGCGAAGCGCCAGCCAATGCACCCTCTATCCCCTCTCCCTCCCTTCCCTCCTCCTCCTTTCCCCTCTCCATTACCGCCACTACCACCTCCGCCGCCGCCCAAAAACGTCAGTGTCCCACTCAGCAGCCCCGGGATCGCGTGCGCCGCGTCAGGGGGAGCAGACCACCGTTCGGGCCTAAGTGAAAAGGGAAAGGGGGTATGTTAGTAGATTGTAGGTGAGGTTTTGGAGAGGAAAATGAAAGGAAAGGAAAGGGGAATGAAAAGGAAACGGGGTGATAGGGATGAAGCAGAAAGAGAAAATGAGGTGCGTAAACGGGAAGAATGTAGTGAGGCCTAGGAGTTGCATGAATGCAGGCAGGTGGTGATCCATAAATCGAGAGGGAGGAGTTTGAACAACGATATCTCGATATAAAAAAGACGAAAAGGCAGTGGTGGCCAAAAAAAAAAGCAACACGCACCGGAACACTTCCGCATCCGAGCCCCACACCCTCTCGCAGCGATTGACCGCCGATATCGGTATCGTCAGTATATCGCCCTCGTTGAGGCGCACTGCATACTTTCCTTCTTTCCCATCCAAAGCCTGGATGCGGAGCGGGACCGAGAGCGGGAGCACGTCCCCGCCGGGGCGCGCGCACACGCGCATGGTGGACGTCACGGGTGGATGGAGGCGGAGGGACTCGCGCACGACGTGGTCGAGGTACGTGATGTGCTCTATGTCTCCCTCACACGCGCGTAGTGCGTCCCGGAGCGTAGCCTGTGTAGCCGGCGCCGCTGCGAGCGCGTAAAGACACCACGTCAGCGCGGAGGCGACGGTCTCGTGCCCCGCGGCGATGAAGGTGGAGATCTGGGAGTGAATTTCCGGGGTGCTCATCTGCGCGGTGGGGGCGGAGGAGAGGTTAGAGCGGACTGTTGAGTGTTTTAGTGGCAGAGAACGACACAGCAAGCCGGGTACGTACTGAGGAGGCTGAGGATGTCGCGGGGACGCGTAGGGGATGACTCGTTGAGGACCTCTGCACGTTTCTGGGAAATCAGCGCGCGCGCAATGCGGTACATCGTGTCGTGCGCGCGGGCAGTGGCTGCACCATTGTGGCGCTACGCGATGTCAGTACACAGGGTGTCATTGAGTCAGGAGGGACACACAAAGCGCCGCAGGACGGGGAACCACGCCTGGAGGATGGTTAACATGCGGAACTTGCGGGAGGTCGCAAAGATGAGGGCAAACGCGGCTGCGAGCTCGTCCTGCAGCTCGGAGAGGGCGTTGAACTGGTACCCGAACCCCGCTTCGCCGATGACGTCGAGCGTCGCGCGTGCCAGGGGGGCGAGGATGTCAATGCGCGGCGGCTCCTCCTCCCCATCGACCTGAGAAAGCCACAGATCGCGCAGCCTCTGTGCCTTGTCGCTGAACACGACCCTCAGCGAGTCGAGATGGCTCTTGGAGAAGGCTGGCAGGAGTATTTTGCGTTGACGACGATGGGTCTCGCCCTCGGCCGTAAGGACGCCGTCATGGCCCGCGCCCATGCTTGCAAGGCTCTCTCTCACAAAATCGGGCTTTGGGTAGTGATATGCATTGCTGAGGATATGGGAGAGGGCGACAGGGTCGGTGGTAATGAGGCGAGGGCCGGAGAGGAAGCCAGAGTAGACGTAGGTGGGGCCGTAGGCGGCTTCCCAGTCGCGGAGGAGGGGCGTGTTTTCCTGGTCGTGAAGCTCGGCGAGGTTGCCAGAGAAGAGCGACGGCGACGGCGGGCCGGGGAGCCGGCGAAGGGGCGAGAGGAGCTGGCGGAGGATGATGCGGAGGAGCGGGATCAGGAAGGAAACGAAGACAAGGAGGGCAGCCAGGAGGACGAGCATAGGTTGGTGGCGGCAATCATCGTGGGTGGAGGTGGTATAAGCAAGAGGGTGGGCCGAGATGCCCAGGCCGAGCAGCCCGGGATCAATCTCTGCTCCTCATTCATCATTGTTCAGGTCTAGGCACACAACACAACTACACTATGTATCATATTCTTGACTGAGCCTCTCCACAATGACTTCAAACCCAAGATCCGTCTTCAGCAGCTCGAGCATGACAGAAAGCTTCTTTTTATCTTCCTCTGTGGGCATTTTCTCTGCTAGGGACGAGAACATCGTGATCGCCGCACCCCTGTCTCCCTCGTAATTCAACCCTTCGTTCCCCGCATCTATCAGTCTCGCCCTCCCATCTTGCACAACAACATTGCGGGAAAAAACATCACCGTGCGAGGCAGCAACGATATTCCCCGTGGAATGATCGGGCATAGTGGCCCTTCCAATGTCCCGCAAACCAGCGAGCACATCGCGTAGCATTTGCCAGGTCACCGAGGGGAGCGTGTCAATGCGGACGCCCGACCATGGGTAAAGTTGCCCACGCAGCAGGCCGTCCTCGTCAACAATAAATGCTGCAAGAGCGACAATATACGGGCTGTCGCGGACTTGCCCATTGAGCGCGACTTCCCGATGCATGTGCTCCACGTGCCCTTCGACCAGGGGTTGCTTGAAAACGTATGGAAGCCCGTTCCAGGTGCACGTTTCGGCAGTGGAAATGAGATATTTGCGGTCGCGGAGCGCAGTGAAGGGCACCGATGGCACACCCATCTGCTGCTGCTGGACAGAAGGAGGTTCAAGATTCCTCAGAGGCCGCGCGACGTGCTCCTCTGGAAGCAGCTTCAAATTCAGCTCTCCGTTGTCGGAGTTGACGTTAATGCGATTAAAGCCCCCACGAACTCGATGGTTGGTGGAAACGAGGATATTGGCCCAATATGGGTCTTCTAGTACAAGTAGAAGATCTGATTCGTATCCATCGGTGGAGTGATCGGCTAGGATAGTGTAGAAGCGTCGAAGTCGAAGATCCAGCAATTGAGCGATGTATGGCGGATCTAGGTATTCTGGTTCAGCACCTAAAACTATGATTTCCTGTTCGGCGGGAACTGTGAGGAGTTGGGCTTCCTGAGGCGAGAGGTGAGGCAGTGGCAAAGGATATTTTCTCTTGCCCTTGGTAGGATATCTACGATCAACTGTCCAGTCTCTTGGGAAAGGCATGTCTCTTCCGACTGTGGACGATGTACAAGTCAGAAATGTTGTGATGCGAAAATTGTTGTTAGCCTGGTCATAGAGGTTACCGGCAAATTTAAAAGAAGAGTCCTGGATATACAGCTTTTATTCCTTTTGTGTTACAATAGGACAGAACGAACAACAGTACCACGAATTCATCACAAAGTCAGTTGTCAGTGTTGAAATCGCTAAACTGAGTCCTAGTTCTCATGGTTAATACGTTGTATTGGCTTTGTACATTTCCCCGCAAGGACTGGACTAAGTACATAGCCTATATTCGAATGTGTGGAGTACCTTGTATAATAGGCAATTGCAAGTACAGCAAGCCACAATATCAGCTGTCAAAATCGCTTACAATCTGTGACGCGAGCCTGCAATGGGATAGGCGTTGAGTCACACGGTTCGACGCAAAGTAAAGTAGGGTAATTTTGTCTTCGTGTTGCGAAAACTTATCTACCGTGCATAGGTAGATAGACGGTATGACTTGTGATAATCAATGCGTGATCAGTAAATCAAGAGGTATAGGTTACGCTACAATATCTCCGACTTCCGAGTCATCTTGATACATAGTTGTAGTGGCTTTGTAGTTTTCCTCGTTGCACTGGACTCAGTACACAGCCTATTATGCGAACCGCGTGGAGTTACTTGCTGTATTATCTAAAAGGGCTTTCCTGACAACAACTGTTGTATTTCTAGAATCACGGTGACCTTGAACAAACTTAGTATCAAACGAGCAAAACCGAATTACAAATGTGTCCCTTGTTAAGCTCGTTGTCAGCAGAGGTTTTCTTATTCTCTTCTTGTTTCAGTCCGAAAAGATATAAATACTAGAACAGGCATTGAAACTCTTACTATATCACAAACACTTTGTTTCATCACCCGATTTCATTCAACTCGATTACACACCTATATAACACTCTCAGCCCAACGCACTGTATATGCCTGCAGGTCGCATTATCCAACCCAACGCTTGGGTTCCCACCGAATGTCTCGAAACTGACATTCACCCCGGTGGAAGTCCCTGCAAGTGTGGATGGTGGGTCTTTATGTCCTCCAAGAGAAACTGTGGACATCCATGGAGGCACTATCCACACATGTGCGGCAAAACAACCAAGCCGCAAAGCCCTCAGACCGCCTTTTGCCCCAATACTGGATCGCCGAGGGGTCAACGATTCATAATATCGAAGTTCAAGGTCAATGCATTGTGCCACGCGTGTGCTGCAAATCAACCAAATCAATGAATGGTACAGAATATTACTTGTTCGTGAAAACTTTGAAACTCACAAACAATATAGATTAAATTAACACAAGATTTGCGGATTTTGGATTTTTGACTTTAAAGCAAACGAAGGAAGGGGTGCCACTGTTACGGACAATATAAATGTTTGATCATCATATACTATACGGCTGGCCATGATCACTGAGGACAAATGTCACGGTAATACGTATATGAAGTTGCCAATGGACTCTCTCCCCAATTGAAATCTGCGGCGCAATGTGATATCTAAGTTCTCAAAGATGAAGGTGCAACTAACGAACCATAAAACATCAGCACAGAGAGTTTTCGCGACAGAATGAAACATGACACACAGAGTATTTGTATGACACCCCGGCCTGGGTCTTCAATCCGTTGCAACTCGTCCTGTAATTGCTCGTAAAAGAGCACTCCCGTATGTGCGTCACAATAGTCGCGAAGCGGGCTGAAATCCACTGTCGGTAAAGGGTATTTGGAGCTAGGTTTCCCTGCAAGGACCGCAATCCCGCGCAGTGCATGCTTTCTGGCTTCGGTCGACGACAGACAGGTAATAAGCGAGCTGACGAATCCCTCTTCATCGATGGCTGGAATTGTACTTCCCCATGTATCGCGATTTGGGGGGTATTGACCAAAAACAGAAAGTGTAAGGCAGCATAAGGACGATGGCAACTTGAGGAAATCCCCTGGTTTAAGAGGCTGACAGAACGAGATGTGTAGACTTTGCAGTTGGCGAAGATCGGCCATGATGAGGTGAGTATGGGGAAACTCTCGACTGAACCAGCTATGGTCGAGATGCAGTACGCGGATGGTGGGTGCCACAGTGATTTTTGGACCAACCATGCCATCCCATTCCACTACATCCGAGGGTACCGTCGGGCGGCTAGGGTCAAACCGGAAATAGAGGTCTGACACCGTTCTTCCATAACGATGAATAATCCATTGGAAGAATTCGTCGAGGCAAAATCCCCTTGAGCTGAGAGTAACTCG
>JABCKO010023943.1:0-14804 GCA_018855915.1 Tephrocybe sp. NHM501043
GATTGTTCTCAACTAGTTATCAAGTGGCTGTGCAGTGGCTATACATGCAGATTTTGGCCTGATAATTGGAGTGATAGCAGGTTTGGGGGCTTTGGGAGTGATTGTGTCATTGACAGAAGGTGTTGGAGAGATTTGAGATCCTCTGCTGACTCATTAGAGGTAGACTTCTCCCCCTCAAACTGCATAGGATTGAAAACTTCAGTTTTCTCAGTGGTCTCCTGTAGTGTATTATGTGTGAAAATGACATTTTGTGATGCGAGGATCTTCTGTATTTCAGTGTTATAGTAACACCAAGCCTGTGATTTATCAGAAATTCCCATGAAAATAATTTTGGTTCCAATTTTGAGTGATTTGGACCTTCATGAAGTACCCAGCATGTGGTATCCTACTCCTGGAGTCAAGAATATCAGGTTTTCTTCCTGTCCATATTTCTTCAGGAGTTTTGATTCCAAGTGCATGTGTTGGGGACTGATTTTTTAGATAAGCTGCATATGCAACAGCTTCTGGTCATAAGAATTTGGGAATATTATGTTAGAACATCATGGCATGTACATACTCAGCAATGCCATTTTCCTCAGAGAAACAAGGGGCAGTGGTCCTGATGTGGATACTATGTTTGGCACACCATCTGTATATGGCATTATTGACAAATTCCTTCCCTCAGTCAAAACAATTGTTTTTAGTTCCTTTCCAGTTTGTTTCTTCACATGTATTTGATATTTCTCCAGTAACCTGATGGTAGAATTGTCTGTTTCATTTTTGAGGCAGTAAACTGCAGTCCTGCACACCTTCTCATCAGTAAGCCCTAAATAGAAATAGATTCCATTGATCTCTGTAGTGCAGGCTGGACCCCACAGATTGGCAGATGTCATATCTCCAATCTGATCAGAGATGGTTCCTGACTCTTTTGGGAGAGGTATGACATGCTGCTTTGCACCTTGACCATATTCTCTTTTAGCAGGAGTTTGACTGCTGGCATGTTTATATGTCCAAAAATGTGATGTCATTTCTCCCAGGTATGTGCTATTAGAGCAATATCTGGGCTGGGATGGATGACTGATGCCTCTATATTGTAAAGGCTGCCTATTTTTGTCCAGTTATAACCTCAGTTTTTTATCCAGGAGCATATATGTGTAGTCAGCTCCCTTCAAAACTTAAAGTGAATTTGGCATCAGTCATATGACTGATTGAGATGAGGTTGAATGGTGCTAATGGTGAGTGCAGGGCATTTTTCAATGTTATTGTAATGGAATGACTGCCAACTTTGTACAGGAGGCAAACTGTACCTCAGCCCAAGACTGGAGCTGCACCAAAACCATTGACCTGGTGAAATGAATGAATAGGCTTCATTGGAAGCCTGGTAAGCATGGTCAGATTTGGGTGAGTCCTTTTTTAACTATTTTCCTTGTCTGCATGGTGTCCACTTCTTTCCCTTTCCATCAGGATTTCCTCCACTTTTCTTGCACTTTGGGCAGTTTGGGGCAATGTATCCCATTTTATTGCACTCAAAACATATAACATTCAGGTTGTATTTGCTGCCAGCACAGTATCTCCACTGTGCAAGTAAACCCTCCTGTCTTTTTTGAGTATTTTTGCAATTAATTTGTAGCTCTCCTTCAGGGTTGCTGTGTCTATTGCTGAGATTACTGAGCCCCAGGTATTCAGAAGTGAGGTAAGTAGTATAATGCTAAATTCCTCATTGCTGATTTTTGAACCTAGAGCCGCAAGTTCCTCATATAGCTCCAGAGCATTCAGATATGCTCCTCAATGTTGCTGCCATCCTTGCATTGTGCACAAAACAATTTTCTGTGCACAGTAACAATCCTTATAGGGCCTCAAGCTTTGTACATTAATTGGAGAGCTTCCCAGGCTTCCTTTGATATAGTCAACCCTACCACATACACTAGTGGGCCATGTTTAATGCACAACCAAATGACTGATAGAGCTTTTTGGTCTTTTGCCTTCCATGCTGTCATTTTTGTGGTGTTACTCATTTCTGTTGGCATGGCATTAGTTCCATCTGCATAATTGAGTAAGTCAAGATCTGTTAAAATATTAATCATTTTGATTTTCCAGACCACATAGTTTTCCATGCCTTTCAGCATGTTAATACAGTGCAGGGGCAATGTCAAGGTGTCAGATGATATGATGGTTTAAAAGGCAGAGGTGCGAGATGTGTTGGTAAGTCAAAAATTGCTTACAAGATGAAGATTTTAGTTGTAGGCAGGGCCATAACCAGTTGGATAATAAAAAGAGAGTAGAGCAAACTGGTTGTTAATATTCAACATAGCTACTTAAATACCATGAAAAGCTAAGCATATGGATGAGTAACAAAAACACTTTGTACATAGCAAATTGTAATTAAAATCTCTAAATGACATTACAGTGTATGTTATGCCGGTGCACCCAATAATTGTGGGTATGAGGCTTGCCAGAATAAATCTTCAATATTCTTGAAACATGTCTAACTTCTCTTCAGGAACAGGTCACCAAACTGAATGCTACAATTGACAAACTACAAAACAACTTGAAAATACAGGATGTGTGTGTTTCTTCTGACACAGCCAGATATCAGGTGAACCTTGTTCTACTGTAGCTTTGTTTCACTTTGTTCAACCTGTTTTCAGAAGGAGGTTACAAAACTCAGCATCAAGATTGGAGAACAGGGAGCAAATGTAAAGGTACAAGATCTTATCTTGCATCATGTAGCCTCACAGAAGGTGAATCTAGTTTACTGCCTCTTTATTTTTCTTAGATTGATCACACTCTCTTTAGGAGGTTGCCAAGCTTCAGGCAATGCTTATGGGGCTTCAAAAAGACTACAGTGACACAAAAACACAATACAGGGAGAGTGCAGCATATGTGAGTGTTCTTGAGGAAGAACTTGGGGAAACTGTTTTGTTAATGCAAAACCAAACTCTAAAGGCAGATGAGCTCTTCACATCCAGGGACAATGTACTTGCAGAGGGGGCTTTGGTTTGTGATTCCTTGGTTTGTATTGATTATTCAAACTAACACAATATAAAGCTTCATCAAGAGCTTCACCTTTGTCAGGTGCATCTGAATGTGGGCAGCACTATAGCTGCTGTTGATTTGCTATTGCTGCAAGGTGTTGAGCTTAATCTAAATCAATTTCAGGAATACCTTGGCACTCCTGTGCATGAAGGGATGCTAGAAGCATTAGCTACAAAAGATGGTGACCAATATCATGAGGAAATTATGCCTATTGCAGTAGATGGAGAAACCAGGCTTTTGTACCAACTGGAGAATATGGACATTGATGATGACTCTCAGCCCATTACAAGGCTGACTCCTAAAGCTGCAGGAAAACAGCACAAATAGGCCCTGAAATCTATGCTGCTCTTGGGCAAAAGGAGAAAGTACAACTTCCTGAACTCCTTTGTCATGCCTGATGGCAGCCAAGGATTGCCTGTGGCCCCCACTCACATGCATTCCTCTGAGCCTTCAGGGCCTCCTCCCTTATTTAGTTTGCAGAGGTTGACAATATTTCATTCTCAGACACAACTACATCTATCAACCAGTGCTTCCATCATGCTCAAGATACCCTCAAAGCAGAGGCAATGAGACCAAGAGCTGTATGATGCTTATCAACCTTTGCTGTGCAAAGGTTTGACTTCCCTCCCCACATCTACTCCTGTAGTCAAGAATGAACAAATACAGGCACAGGCATCCACCTCAGCACAGGCAGATCTTTTGCAAGGCAATGAAGTAATTTTAAAAGCTTGACCAACTTGCCAGGGCACCTTGTGGCTGAGGGGTGGTTATTTACCCAACAGTGATAACAATGCAGGTATGCAGGATGATTCAGAGAATGACAACAGCCTGATAGGTGGTGGAGATGACAATCATAAGCAAATGATGCAGACAACAATAAAGGCCTCAGGGGTGGCATAGATGAAGGCCATAATGGGGATGACAAGGATGATGAGCACTCAGAAATAGGGATTCTCCAAGAGGAGATAAACCTCTTATACCTTGTGAGGATCATATGGAAGACCCTAAAATGCCACAGCTTCTGCATATGATGATATGCTTAGGCATTTGATGGTCAGAGTCCTGATGAGTCTGAAGGTGACCAATACTGGGCCAAGATAAAAGCTTAGCATTACCCCAATATTACCTGATTACTTTGCCACATAGATGATTATCAGTCCAGCACCAACATCCAAGGCAATCAACTTCCTGGTTCCATCCCTCAAACTCAGTTCATCCAGAGGAATGTCCACACCAACTGTCCTTATGGAGATATTCCTAGTGGTCTCCCAGAGAATTTATATAATGATATATGGTTCAATTCTCTTATTCCATCCTACCAAAGGGATCTCAACATACAAGCAGTAATCATGCTCCCTGTTTTGGAAGAGGCCAAGTAATCATAATTAGAACCCAGTTCCCACCTCACTCTTTATCAATTAAACTTGCAGGTTGAAGATAGGTACAGGCTTGATGTGACTCCTTCAGACAACAATTTGAACAACAGTTTTCATCTTAACCAAGGTTGACCCACTAAGATTTCTACATTTTCTACTTACTTTAGTTACTTCCTTCTCTACTTCATCCTCTATCCACAACATTTGGGCCAGAGCCCTCTTCTGCAACTCCTGGCCCTAATATCATTGCATTCTCAACACAACATGCTCAGCCATGTGCAAAAGATGCAGATGTGGTACTGGGATTGTTGGACAATGGTGTTTTGCTTAGATCAGTGAAAAGCCTTCTTTAAACAAAATTTTTTGCACAAACATATTATGAGTAGTAGGTATGTATTGTGAAAATTGTTTACAGTGAAAATGATTAAAAAAGTATGGTTATGAATTGCAAGTGAGGTCAATGATGTACATGGTGGATAAGGCACCAATGACAGATGATGATAATGATGGTTGTGTGCACAAGACCCTTCTTCTTCCTCTTTTCCCTTTCCACATCTCCCTCCATTACCCCACCACTCCACCTATGCTTGTATTCTCTGCCCCTTTCTGTTGATGGAGAACTACCACTGCCTCCTATGCCCAGACTTGGACTACACTGGGCATTGCTGTTAGTGGTTTTAATGGTCCACTACCAAAGACATCACCTCCACCCCTTCCTGACTTACCTCTACTGGGGATAGAAGAGCTGAGGTATGAAAAGGCTGGAGCTGCCATTTCTGCCACCTCCTTATTTTGACCAAGCAAATCAGATGTCACTTTATCAATGGTACAACATTTAGGTAAGTCTTGGCAGAGTGATGGAGATGTCATGTCCTTATGCTGAAATGTCCACAGCAAAACAATTTGGAAAGCAGATATTTCTGCCAGTTGATATGCTATTGTTGTTTATGTCAATTGGGCAAGGACCAAAACTATGATTTTGGGCAGAGAAAGGGATAGTTGCAACACTGATAGAGATAGAAAAAAAATGGAAGTGATAGGATCAAAGTAGATGAGAGGAGCAGCTAAAACTGTTTATTATTTCTGACAATAGAGAGAATCAATTCTAGATTACATATGTACAAACCCTGAGCCTGTTGTGGTGTAACATAGCACCATTGTAGTCCCTTCTTTGCCATAACTACCATCTGATGTCACCTGGAGCATTGAATACACCAGTAGAGATTGGGAGACCTGCAGCTCCAGCTGCACATTGCTTGTAGTCTGCCTTAGCCACTGGACATGTCAGAGGTTGAACTATACATGCCTGATACAAACCAAAGCTTTGATCTGCCCTGTTCTACATCAAGGGTGCCCCTGAGGTCATGATGGATATTTGCAACCCAGAGTCATGTATGTTATTTATTTCCTTTTGTTACCCAAATACTGACACCTAGAAGTTCCTTGGGACTATGACAATCTAATGTCTATTACACAAAGCATGGTTATTTTTTAAATTCAAAGCCTCATTATGCTATTTCTGAAGACTTATTTAGGGAGCAAGCAGAATCAGGGACGCATGTCTTGGGTCTCATAATTTTCAAAAATTGCCTTAAGTCTAGTACTATACCTGCTATTCAAGCCTTGCAAGCAGCCTATTTAGTTTGTTGGATGATCACTATTGATAACTCTTTGACAGCAGTGAGCATTGCTCAAGAATGTGGCCTCATTCATTAAGCAGCCCACGTCTTCTCCACTGTCTTTATCAGAGGTGTGTCTTCATGGAATCCTCAAATCCAGCTTGCATAGATATGCAAACATAGCTGATTCAAAGCTGAAGTGCTCATGCACTAATGACTTATCTTAGATGCTTGACTCCCACAGCCTAAAACCTCTCATACCACACCTCATCATACTGTTGAAACTGACAAGCTAGATTATCAAGACTATTGTCTTGTGGTGACAGGTGATGCCTTCAAGTGGATGATCAATCATGCACTACTAAAACTTTGCAACATGTAAGCTCTGCAACTGTTGGCAGACTCATGTTGAGCCACTCTCCTCATCAGCCCAGGCTGCCCATGCTGTACAGACCTTGTATCTCTATTCTGCTTCAGCACTACTAGCACTGCAGTCCTTGTTGACAGCATCCCTGCAGCATCTCTAGCTAATTCATCAATTGATAATAGGCCCTGCAAAACATCAAGTTTCTCAGCTTGATGATCAGCAGCCTTCATTAGCTTCCCTGTCCTTGTCATCTGGTCATAATCAGTTGGCTCACAGTGTGTCATTGAGGGGAAGCACCACTGCTAGCAGAAACACCCCATCATTAAGGGCACATTGCTACCACTAACCAGAAAATTTGGAGGGTACTTTCACCATTGATTCCCAATTCAGGCCTTCCAATCAGGCTCTGTTCTATCCACCTCCTGCTACATATCAGCAACAATAGCTGATAGGCCCTGGTTTCATTAAAATCTGATAATATAAACACACTAGGAATTGAACCTGGGACCTCTGCAAACATGGGCAGATGCTCTAACCACTGAGCTAGGTAGTCAGGTACAATTTGGAATTAGATATTCAATGATATACTCAAGGCTGATCATAGTCTCCTACTGCCATCTAAGTGCACTGTGGGAACTGGCACAAGCAATGTATATGGATGACTCAGAGGATCCTTCCTATTAGATGACTTGACCCATCATTATCTAACATTTTCCCTAGATGTAGCAAGTCTTTAAGACTTATTAACATATTATCAGAGGTCACAAAGTTGAGCTAGCACAATGGATGCACCTACTACCATCCAAGTGCACTGTGGGAACTGGCACAAGCAATTTATATGGATGACTCAGAGGATCATTTCTTTTAGATGACTTGACTCATTATCATTTAACAGGTTCCATAGCCAATTCTGCTTTGACTCCCACAAACTCATATACTAACATGTATTATAATAGGTCTGTGATACAACATGGAAAGAGGGCTCCACCTAGTCTTGAGCCTGGGTCCTCTGTGTATGCTACTTGCTCACCTCTTTGTGGGCTCAATCTGCCAAGTTTGGCTTCCTTGATGGAGTCCTATTCACAACAATTCCAGTACTCACCAAATACTGCATCCTATCCTTACACTCTGCTGCAAGATCAATGCATGTATCCTGCCCTGTATCAGTTACACAGCCACAATCATTCACAAGTGAAGACTGAGTCCATGACCCCTCCAGTCAACTCACCCTATACATCTCACAACCTGCCAATAAGCTCTGCTGGGCCATACTCAACATATTATGCCATGTACATGTTGAGCTCTCATTCTCCTGCCTAGATTCAGACCCATCTTTTGCCTCATGCTCCTAGTAGATACAACCTGGTTTTAAACCTACCTACTTCACTGTCATATCTACACTTGCAAAGTCTGGTACTGCAGTTCTACTCCCAAGACCAGATGGCTGTTGATCTTCTACCACAAAGGCAATACTCAGCTGGGTTCCAATGTATGCAGACAACTCATAACCTACAGCTATGGACTTATATTCCAATTACAGAAAGAAGGATGACAAGTAATGGCACTTACCTATCAGTATGTTCCCCTCTCTTAATAGCAACTTGAGAGACTTTATTGACTTGAAAGCAGCTACTACAGCAACTGACCACCAACATACTGGAGATATATCATATCTGCAACCCCACTTTTAGATATGAATCAACTCACAATCCCAATCACATTTTGGTAAAGCCCAGTAAGCCCACACATAATGATGATAATAACTATATTTTATATGTTAATGATTGGTTGAAAATGGAAGAGGGCCACAAGTACATGTACACATTCTGGGGAGCAATTACTTCTGAATCTTGCAACCAGATACCTGATTCTGTTGTTGCACCAGTACCACTCACAGACAATCTTAGTGGATTGAGGGAGGTGGTGATGTCCAATGTAAGATTAGTGGCAGCATCAGGTGCAGGAAATGCACCTGTGGATGGAGGGGGCATATTTGTACCTGGTGGGCAGGTGATTGACCTGCAGAAAATCTTGGTGGATGACAATAGTGGGCAAAAGGAGGTGGTGATGTCCAATGTAAGGTTGGCAACAGCATTGGGTGCAGAAAATACACCTGTGGATAGAGGGGACATGTTTGTGTCTAGTGAACAGGTGATTGCCTGCAAACAATCTTGATGGATGATGATAGTGGGTAGAGGGTAGTAATGTCCAATGTGAGGTTAGCAGTAGCATCAGATGCAGGAAATGCACCTGTGGATAGAGGGGGCATGTTTGTGCCTGGTAGGCAGGTGATTGCAAGCCCACTGCAGGCATATATGAGCAACAGGCCACTGCAAAATACCCAACAGCAGCAGCAGCAGCAGCAACATAACCTGTTTGCCATGTCTGACAGTCTGCAGCCCATGGGGGGCTCAAAGCACATGTGGCAGAGGCTCTGGAGGGTTGATGGATCAGTGGCAAAGTATTTCTTCCTTTCTATATATCTCTGTTGTGAATTGCTTCATTTACTGTTTGCATCTTGTCATACTTGCACTCCCTTTCCTCAATCCACAAAGTCAACAAAGCTCCATATATTTTCTACACTCATTCAATCTATGCTAACAAATGTGATGTGATGGATGGGGTTTGATAGGACCAATGTAGAGGCCCAAGAGATGCAGCAGGAGGGAAGAGAGCTGCAGATGTGGATGGTTACCATAGTCAGATAGATGTCATTTTTTTTTGAAGGCAGTATGTATCTTGTCTTGTAAGCATGTGTTCCACACCTTCTATTGCCTTGTTGATAGTTGCCTAGGGTATTGGTATGAGTGTCATTCTGTGTGCACAGTTCACCTACTCACATAGCACAGCTTGGATTGGCTTTTGTCTCAAAGCCATTCCATAAAGCACTCAATATACCTGTTGTCAGTAACCCCCCAACCCCCCCACCCCCCTATCTGCATGCTTTTTTTTTCAATCTGTAATCATGTGTCTTATAGCCTACAGGCATTCCTTGTTTGCACATACCATTGGGTAACTGCCTTCTCCATAGTCACAATATTTAGGTCATTCCTTGCTGCTGTGTATATTTTATTATTCATCATAACTATCACCTAATATTTTTGGCATATTTTTTAAGATTTTACCTTTTTTTACTGATCAATGTCTTGTACTTACTCTCCACATATCATTACTTGAACTCACATGTAGTGCACTAATCTGCTGTTACTAATATATTGAATTTGATGGTTATTTATAGGTTTGATTCCCTTTGACACACTGAGCCAGATAATGCATGTATGCTTATTGCATGCTAAGCATGACACTTAGTGTGTGATTGATGTTTCTTTGAGTGTTGTGCTGAAGGCTAAAATACTCCTCATACACAGTTGCTTTCACAGGAACACTATCACTGGCAAGGAAGGCCATGAAGTGGCCACTATATCAAATATTTCAAGTCTTTGAAAACAGTTTTATTAAAGAAAATTTATGGAAATTTCTAATTAATTTTTATTTAGAAATGCAATAAAGATAACCCACAGAAACACCTAAAAGGAACAGCACAAAGGTATTCTGAGAAATATGGATCAAAACACTTCATGTGTTTCCAGAGAAATTAGCACCAGAAAAATTTCAAGTTTTTTGACAAAAGAAGGATAAAAAAATATTAAGTTTTTCTTACATATTTCTGACAAAACATTTAAAAATTATCTATTAGAAATACTTGTTAGAAATCATGTGACATGTTTCTAACAGGTGTTTTCTCAGGAAACATTTGAACCATCCTGAAGTGATATTCTCATGCTATAAATGTTGCAGGCACCATCTGGAGAACCACTTTGTCCCAAAGTGGCCCCCTAGACCTTTTGAGCTGCTTGCATCAGTGTAGACATCAAAGGCATGGTGTGAAGTGGAGAGGAAGCATAGGCCATTCCATTTTGCTGCAGTGGAGTGCCACCATATGATGTCCCAGCATGCTGGTGAGGGGATGTGTCTCCTGGCAAAGCACATTGTAAGGAATGTGGCTGAGAAATTGTATAGCCATCAGAGGAAGGCACAAGAGAGAGGAATGACCTGTGAGGCAAATTGAAGGAACTCAGTAAGCTCATCAAGCTTGCAGCATGTACAGTGTGTTCTGGCAGACCATGTCTCAAGCAGATCATAGAGGTAGTCAAGTTTGTCAAGAGGGAGGTGTACCTCCATGTTGACTGAGTCAAGTTTGAGTCCAAGAAGCTCGATGGAGGAGGTGGGGATGAGGATTTTTGATAGTTGAAAGCTCAGGCCAAGCTGAGATCCTAGCTCCAAGGCCCAGGACAGTGTTTGAGTTAGTAGGTGGGGAGGAAGGTGTAGTAGAAAGATGTCTAACAAGATATTGAGGTAGTGGCATATGTATGCAGGAATGTTTCACTGCAGAATCCAGTGCAGCGCTTCAGCAAAAATGTTAAAGATGTAGGAGGCAGAGCAGCATCCAAAGCCCAAGACAATATTGTAGTAGAATTTTTCCAGCCAGGTGAAGCCCAGGAGGGGCCAGTCACTCACACATGAGGGTATGTGGCAGAAGGCTGATTCCAAGTCTAGTTTAATCATGATTTAATCATGAGACAGCCCAGCCCTGCTGCTTGGAGATTGGCAATGGCATGTTCAACCATATTGTACTCAATGGTGTCTTCAGATTTGGAAATCCCATCCTTGACCAATGTGCCATTGGGCCAGGAGAGATGGTGTATGCAGTGCACCTTGGCCAATCACTTGTGAGTTACTGCACCCAGTGGTGAGGTGCAGAAGTTGCAGAATGAAAGTTCAGTGAAGGGGCCATGCATTCACCCATTGGCAACTTGTGCAGCTATGTCAGCAGAGAGGGTGTCAGTGGTAATAAAGTTCTCAAATGTGGTTTTGAGATTTGTACACTTCTGAGTCAATGCATGATTGGTGGAAAAGCCAAGATTGGCACCAAACTATATGATTTGAGTAAGGGTATGTACAAGGGTGCAGTCAGGGTAATCTTGTAGGTAAAATATCCATGCTGATTTATTCAGGGAGGATGTGATGTCGGTGGCAGCTGCATTATTGACATGAAAGGAGAGGATGCAAAAATAGTGCTGGTGAGGGATGATGACGGAAAAGTGGTTTTATATTCCTTTACTGCATGGGTGTTGACTTCAAACTGGTTCGTTGAACCATTGGAGGTGTAGGCTGCCTCTTTGTCATTTGGTTGGGTCCAGCTTGTGCAAATAGGTAGCTTTGAACTCATGTGTAATGCTGGCCACAATGACGACTGCCTCGATGTCAGGGAAATAGGAGCGAAGGGAATGCAGAGATGCACTGTGGGCATTTGTCAGGGATACGGGTGGCACCACTGGGGTTATCACAGGTGACGGTGTGCTGGGGACGGGGCTGGGCGCAATCCTCAGAGCCATTTTTTTCATGATCTCAGTGAGGGACGTGACTGAAGCACGAAGCTCAGAGAATTCTTTGAGGGATGGAGAGGACATGGTTGTTTGGTGGCTGGGGATGGGGTCAGGAATTAGAGGGGCTGGATTCCATCCAAATAACTCTTACAGAGGAGAAGCTCCAACATCTGATGATGTGTAAGCACCTGCAAGGGGGCGCCCACTAAAGAAAGGGAAAGAAGGAGGGCGGAACGAGCGACAGAACGGGTACAAGGCGTCTATTGGTGAGAATTAAGAGGTAATAATACAAGTTCTGTCTAAAAGTCCCTTTCATAGTGAGCGTGGCGTGACTTAAATAAGTGTAATGCTTACTAATCATGGCTCCGAATTGATGTACTTACTTGTACTTACAGCCATTTGCTGCATTACCTCATTGAATGACTCCAGGTTCTGGAGCCCATACAACCAGTGTTCAACTGAAGATAGCGAGCAAGATGATGAAAGCCTGGAATCCGTGCACCGCTCTGCGAGACGCTATGGTTCCAGAATGGTTCCAGTATCTACTCTAGCAGAGACGACGCAGTGGGCGGGGAGGTGAATGCAGGACTTTGAGTAGCCCGGGGGCTAAGCATCTTTACTTTGCCTCACTAACGAAATATTCGTCCGCAGTGCCCCTATTGTCGCCACTTGCCAGAGGTGTCGCTTCGATATGCCCCTTCACGTTTGGTAATCCGACATTCCTTCCATTGAGTAGGAGGATGGATGTTAATACCATCATCGTATCCCAATTTAAGCCAACATGTTCAGGGGAGAGCTATTATATGAACTCGGAAAGCCTCATGGGACATTGCGTTATGGACAATTTGGACTATAGACAATTTAGACACATCAATGGTTGTTACTTGGTACATTTGCGGAAACTGGGGCATTGGTTTCCGTATATAATGAATCTGTTTCCCTTCCAACGAATTTTTGGAGGGAAGTGTCACAGAAACAAGGGCAATAATGGGAGACAAAGGCGTCAGTGGATCCATGTCAACTTTGTCGTGATACAAAGAGAGTTATTAAATTCGAGAATACAAGAAATCCGGCCCTTCTAAATGCATTTGCCGCCCAG
Source organism: Tephrocybe sp. NHM501043 (assembly GCA_018855915.1). Classification (NCBI taxonomy): domain Eukaryota; kingdom Fungi; phylum Basidiomycota; class Agaricomycetes; order Agaricales; family Lyophyllaceae; genus Tephrocybe; species Tephrocybe sp. NHM501043. The sequence continues at coordinate 12,864 of JABCKO010023943.1, forward strand.
TATGTAAAGGGTAGCAGGACAACAAAGATGTTGCAAAGAACATTAAGGCGCATGCGAAGGAGTTTCGCGGGCTCACTTCGATCTCTGCGAAGATAATTCCAATTGTGATACAAGGAGATATATTCTTGAAGCTGGCTTTGATTAGGAGCATCCTGGGAGCTAATAGACTTGTGCATATGTGCAACACACTGCGTATTGCGAAGCTGAAATTATGGACAGACCCATGTCCTTTTCGGTAAACACGGATGACACAGATTCATACCGGGCCCTAAGCTCCGAGTCTGTGTGTATACACCTGGGTATATTAAGTCACAGCATAACGATAGCAAAGACAGACGGTTCAGAGATCGCAGTTCGCTCCGAACCTTTTCTATATCGAGCGAATGCCAAACTGTGAGGTAATAGGAAGACTTCATCCCCTAGGAATTGCCGGTATTCCACGCGCCTTGTTGAGGCGCTGCTTAGTCCAATGTGCGATACGCCTTTTAAGCTTAAGATGTTCACCAACGTCAAGAACTGGCGAGCGAAGCTGTTTATCGCTAAGGCCCTTGATTATCACATCCAAACGAGAAACCGCTTCGTTCATCTGGGGCCGCTTCTCTGGATCGGGGTTTGTCATATCGTCGATAAGCTCTCGCATGAACTCAAAACCTTGCTTTGCCTTCTTGGGTTTCCAGCCCTACAGGTCATTCAACACAGGATCATCGACAAAGAGGGCTGTTTATACGCACATCGAGAAACCACCTCCTCACGCAGTTCCCCAAGCAATAGACGTCGACTGGGAATGGGTCACATGCTGGTTCACCAGGTATGAGATGTTCAGGGACAGTTGTATCTCCACCCCACGGCGGTACTTGAAGGCGAGGAGTTCCAGGTGGGTATTCTTTCGATAGACCGAAATCTATGAGGTAGTACTTGACGGGCTTTCTTGTTCGAGACGTGACGATGCGTACTTGACGCGTGAAATCACGCATCATAAAACGTCTTCGCGGGTGAGGAGGAGAGTCGAACAAGTGAAGGGCATCCGCCATGATGTTGTTGTTTTTACAGTCCCTACAAAGTCAAATAAGTAAGATATAGATGTGTGTGGCATCAGACCCTCTCACCCATGCGTGACGTTGTTTTCGTGCATAAATCGCAAGCCCTAGAGCACAAATTAGTTGATAACAGTTGACCGTAATTTTGGGCATACCTCGAATATCTGGCGGAAGAACTCAACAGCCTCACCGATGGTCTCAAAGGGAGCAAGGTCTACATTATACAAAAAAGGAAAAACCAAGAAAGCCCGATTCGAATCATCGGGGATGTCAAGAACATCCAGGTAAGAGATGCAGCGGTTCCGTGGAGACGCCATTCGTTCGGAAGATAACAGTTTTGCGATATGGATCTCGCAGGAGTGACTAGGAATGACCTTTAGTATCACTAGTGTACCATCAGCGCGGGTAGCGTCCATAAGCAAGTCCCCCTAAATTGTCCAGGCATAAATATTAAAGTGACGGACTATGAATCAATGTACTTGCAACGGCGACAACCCCATCTTCACAATCTGTCCAACTTTTAGAAGTTCCCAACCAAGACGGTATCCAGCCAGGCTGGTAACGAGGCCGGAGACTATAGCCATGCTCTTGGAGGAACTGGCAATGCTTGCGCCAGAAGACCTCTGAGTCCAATAGCTTGCAGTCAACATTCAAACCTTCCTCAGGCGCGACGAATGCATCGACGTCAAAATCTGTGGACATGCTTGTTGAGGTAGCAGGTTGGGGAAGGAGAGAAGGAGATATCTCAGGCAAAGAAAGCCATAAAGAGAAAATTGAACTAAACGGGAGATGTGGTTCAGAGGGCTTGGCAAGCGTGGAAATTCTTATAAAAGTCCGATCACAAATTAAACTTCCCTCTGGGGATATGTACTATAGAAGAATAGGTGTATCTAGGTTACTTGCG
>JABCKO010023944.1:0-14722 GCA_018855915.1 Tephrocybe sp. NHM501043
AATATAGGTACAGCAAACCCAGATGGGAGGAAGTAGTAGGTATATACAGTATGGGTATGATGCAGCCTGCCTATCCTTGGGAAGCGGCTTGCGGATAGTCCATGTCTACGATGTAGAATATCCAAGTCAGTGGTATGTGAGAAAAGTGCCAACTTAATTCTACGATTGTTGAAATGGCGGCTGGTACGAGGAACGAGACATTGTACGCATTAGAGGCGCAGTGGGTGAATGATACGGCGACGCATAAGTCTTTGGCGCATGCGGCGAGTGGGGATATATCATTGGTGGTGCATTGGGCAGCAGTGGGCTAGGTCCATACCCAAGGTTCGCGAAAGATCCAATCGGTGAACTACCAAGCGACGCTGGGAACCCGTAACGTTGGAGATGGGAAGGAAGCGGGTGAAAGGAAGCGTGGTGGTGCGGCTCGGAGAAGGATCGTGAAATGCCGTTGAAGAACGGGATGGTGGGGATGACAGGCCCGGTTTCCCAGTCGTCTTCTTCCTCGGAGGATTCGTCGCCGTCTGGGCGGGCAGGGTGGATGAAAGATCGGCCTGTTTCGCGGGCGAGGGGGCCATCCCACCCAGAAATGCGACTCGAAGTGCGAGTTGTGCTGCGAGAGACTTGCCTTTCAAGTCTGAAGCAGGTTGAGGGTACGCATAAATAAAACGGTGAAAGGACTTACCCATGCCACGTGCGGGTGTCTTTTTCGATCCTCTCGTCAAGCAAAATCATCAGGAACTCTGGAATCTCCTTGTTCTTATGTTTTCCCCGATGGCTCTCGACCGACGTAGTGCTTGCCGCCGAAGACTTATTCGACTCCTTTGAACGCGAAGACCGAATGCTGCTATTACTCTTCTTGATAGTCTCTGGAATGAGAAGTCTCTCGGCGGGGGCGGGAGTCGAGAATGGTGTGGGCGTAGGGATATCTGATCATGGGGTTAGATATCAGTCAAATGCAGGGACGGTATCACGCACATATCGGTTCGACTTCGGTGATGGAGGCGAGATGGCTCTGTTTGGGTTTCACGGGCGTTGTGGGGGAGGCTGGCGGTAAGGTGGATATTCTGCAGACGAAGTCAGAGGTGGAGAATGGGAAGGAAGATTCGTACGCACATGGAAAGCCTGGCGTCGGGGTTTGTGACTCTCAGGGGAACTAGAAATAGTCAATCCTTGTTATGATGAGTAAGGCGGAAATGCACTTACTTCGATGGGTGTTGGGGACATTTCTAACAAAGTCAAGGTAAGGGAGGGACATGACGCTACCTGTAGCTGACCTTTGGAATCAAATCAGACGATGCTCAGCAGAACTCCAACAGGAATTTCATACGGTGGAGCCTTTCCATCGTCCTTCAGCTGTGGAGGAGGGATAAGGATGCTCGGTGGAAGTCCTTTCACGTTCGGTGACTTCTCTGGTTCTTCCTCGATATGGTTCTCGGCATGAATGGATGCCGCTAGTCCGTAGATACTCGCTCGTTTGAACTCGGTGTCCAAGACTCTCGCCGTCTTTCGAAATTGGGAATGTAGGTGCTTTAGTCGCTTCGCCTCTGCGTTATCGCGGGCGCTCTACACCATGGATGAGTATTATTGTGTTTGAAACACATAGGTGCACGTACATCTGTCTCTGCCCAAGTCGTGTAGTAATCAGCTCGTTTCCTCCCGGTATCATCTATGGTAGCCACAGCGAACACAACGTAAGGTGTCGGGCCTTCTTTCACATCCAGGATTTCTACAGCACTTGACCCTCTGAAGGAACAAACTCAACGAAAGTTATAACACATAAAACGTCAAGCATACCGTTGAAACTGCTTATAAAATGATATAGCATCTGGGCCTGTGATGATCTTGAGCTTCTTTCCATAATCCTCGAAGATTTCCGATGGATCACGCGCAGCCATTTCGAGCAGAAACTCTGGCGTACAGCGCGACCGCCGAGTGCGATGGCCCAACAGCACAGGCAACGTCTCTCCAGGGACCTCGGGGCGGGGCGACGCTGTCTTCATACTCGGCTCCAGTTGGAGACCCGCAGTCTTCACCGCCAGCTTTTCAATACTGCCCGAACGTCCTTCGGTGCGATGTTTCCCATATCTTGTCGACTTGTTGGATCGCGTGGAGGTTTGTGATGTAGCGACTGAGGTCATATGAGCGTTATGGGGAGAAGGAGCGGGTTGGAGCGGTACGGCTGAGAGAAGACTTGCTTATAGCGCAAACCGGTGCCGAGGGCTAGGCGCCGATGTAACCTTGATCGATGGTCGCCTCACGGTGTCCGTGAGGCTGCTATGATTGAGTGAAAGGTGTCGATGCGCCACTTTGGTGGTCGTGGACTTGGAACACGGTCCATTGATGAAGCCGGTGTTGTAAATCCAAAAGGAATTATTGTTCAAACACAATCACGATGCCAACAGAGCCTTTGTTTCATCGACACGATCATATGGATCATAAGTTGTCGTAACGGATGGTTGGGCATCCAAGGAGATCATGGGTATGGTCTGTGATATGGTAGATAATCGTAAATGAGGTGTAAGTAAGTGCTCGTAGGGTATGAAAGGTAACAATCGTCATGCATAGTGAACGTAATAAAAGGCTGCACACAGCCGATCGGCTGAGAACAAGCGCTCCATGCCAAAACGGCGTTGGAGAAATATTACCGCCTAAGATGTAATGAGCGTCAAAGGCGTTTGAAGAACGATACGATGGGTATCCACGAGAAGGTATGTACCAGATGCAATGCTGCGAAGTCCTAAATTAAGAATGAAGTTTCTCGCGCTATACCTGGAATTTGAAATGCATGTTAGGCGACGGTGGCTTCGGAACAAAGTGACAGGTCTCACCAAGCTTAATTCCAGCGTCCAGACTCGGCGGGCCCAAAGTTTCACGGTCTTCTCTGGTGAGTCGCCCGTAGCTCGCAGCTCAACATCAATACCATCCCACCAACATTTCCGCTGAAATATCATTTAGCAAGGAGATTTGACGCGTGGACATGGTGGCTCACAGCAGGTTTTCTCCAGAATAGAAGAAGCTTTTGGGCAGTTGCCATCTGAGGATAATCGACCTCGACTTGCTTCTCCCCATTGGGGTGGTGCATGATACCAGTTTTAAGTAACACTAGCGCAATAGAAGATATACAACACCGCGAGGGCTCAAGTGCACGGAATCCCCATTCATCGTCACGGTCAAACCCACTAAACACAATGAGCACATGAATATTCCAGCAACATTCGGCTTATCGCGTACCTCATGCACAACATATCTATAAGATGCTGCTCCGCGACATTGTTCTCCTTATTAACATTCCGTTGGAGGGCAGTGAAAATATTCTTCTTCTCGATGAGGTAGTCTCCCGATCGCCGCTTGATGTCAAGAAGCGTGTCGTTCGCGATGCCATTCTGGTCTGTGGTAGCGTCGCTATCCTTCGGGGGTATTGAAAAGTACTCCAACTCCTCCCGGAGAACAATAATAGCCTGTTTCGTAAGCAGAGGGTTTTGCGAGGCGGCGGGTCCGAAATCATTCGGTGGCCCGTCTAAGAGGTGTTGCTGGGCAGCAAAAAGTCCCGGGGATGTAGCAGTCCCATAGAAGGCCTCTGAAGCGTTCCGGAAGAACGTCAAGACAAATTGAAAGCAGTCTGGGTCAAACTGGAGCAAAAGGACATTTGTGAGATGCCCAACATGCCACCTGACAATAATTCGGTATGCAGCATGGACTCACGTCAACACCATACACTTCCTCGTCCTCCTCGTTTTCACCACCATCTGATAGAGCGACGCTCTGGCGACTAAGAACGAGTCCATTAGGGAATAAGCACAGGAGAACCGATTCAGGGAGGTTCATGATCGTCTCGCGGTCCACTTCGAAGCGCCTGCCACGAAGGTCCAAGAACAGCCTCGTAAGGAGCTGTGGCTGCAGGTTGGAGTGCGCAGGCACTGCATGTTGAGACACCTGCGTAATTGGTGAAGAAGATATGTTGAGCGCCGCCATGTTGAGGTGAATGTTTAGAAGGAGCGTGGAAGAGTCGTGTTCGAGGCTGGACCAAACACATCATAATCTGTCCATTTCTTTCCTTCAAACCACCATCTTGTCTCAAACATAGCCTTCTCAAAGCATCACTGCTGTTTACTACCACTTCTGTATATCAATATGAAAGTTTTCCAAAAACGACAAAAGCTGTTGTATAACGCATGACCTGGACACCTGATCATCCACACGAACAATGAGCATTTCCTCCTATCGAATGGTTCGTGAAAGGCTAGCGCCACTGACATCGACGCTCTGCTACCAGATTCCAACTGCTCGTCCTGATCATAAAGAACCCAGAAGGTTGGCAACCAGCTATGTAACCTTAATGGGTCCAATTCTGGTCAATGAGTTTAATCCTTTTATGTGTGTTCGTGACTGCAATTTGTTTTTCCTTCAGCCTGGGGCTACGAGGCTGCTCTAGTCGATCGATCTTTCTTCCACGACCTAAGAGCTCAGACTCTCAATTCATCCCATGGTCACCCCTATCAACAAAGAAAACATAGCTTCAATCACTCAATTACTCACTACTTGGCAGCTCTTTGTACTGAAGATGAGTTGCCGACCCCTGCGACTGATGTCGTCTACAAAGAGATTCGAGCAAAAACAAATACAGCAGTCTTCGCACAAAACCGCGTAATTTTACAATCAAACATCCCATCCGATCGAAAGGTGGGTGTAATGATTTATATGTACATTAGACCCTTATCGGAACTTGGAGGATGACATTTCGGCGATATCCTTATGCGACATTCTGGCTGTAAAATGGAACATGTCATTCATATGCACATGTATATATCCCGATTGCCATTTTCTTTATCTATTGGAAAGCGTAACTGGGAGCACATCCTTCAGCGCAGATCCAGGTGTCTATATCTGATTTGCGCCTCAAATTGGATTTGGCATATTTAAGCCTAGGCTGCTCTGGAGTCTACGTGACGTATGGGCGATTGTATTAATGGGGAAGTCTCGGTGTGAAGCCAAGAAGATCTGGCCAGCAGCTTTTGATGGGTGATATCTGAATTGAAAATGGCGTTGACGAGCTCCTCGAGACGATGATCACAAGGAAAGGGCACTCAAGACCGTGTCTTCACGGTCCTCGTACACCGGTCATACATAGTAAGAGTTCAATGGACATATGATCGAGAGTTTCGCAAATGTCTCCGAGAATGCCTTCAGCGTGGGATGAGCCTTGAGATCTGAGAAACTACATATCGTGAAATGGACCCTGGAGTCTCAGCGGTTGAGCCCGCAAAGTCATGTAGAACCTTGGGCCACGAAATCGACGCCAGTTAAAGAAAGGGGGCGTACTGTTCATACCTTCACAAGTGCAGGTATTATGACCGAGGGCAATGATGGGAAGTATTATGCAGCAGTCTCAACCAGGCCGATGAGGCACAAAAGCCTCGTGGGTTGACTGCATGTCGAAGACGGACACGCCATTGTTGAATGTTCACAAGTTTCCCAGTTGTGATTGTTTTATTCTCTTCACACATGAATATGACTGACCAACATTGTAGGACCTCTTTTCGTCTTGTGTGTCAAGGACATAGTTACATATGTATTAACCAACACCGAAATACGACGCAAAGGTACTGCAAACTTAAGCGCTGTCTCTGACGACCCGTCCCTTACGACACACGAGTTCAACCGAGTGCCCCTCGGTCAAGCAAGGTGATATAGGAGTGAGGGCAGGTGAGGGAGTTGAATGTAGACAAGGGAGCTATAGCGCGTCAAGATTTTTCCAAGTAAGGATATACTGAGGTCTGGTGATCCCTCTCTCTACTATTCAGCCAGTAGCAGCAGGTGCACGAGGCCTCGACTGATGAGCGGTCCACAGCAAAACGAGCGCGGTCTGAATATGAGGGTGCAGCTGTTATGTAGTAGTAGTACGGCGTCATCGGTTTGTTCAAGTTGAAGGCCGAGGCCGGGCAAGGCTAATGGATGGGCCTGGTCGACGACGATCGAATTTTTATTTGACAACCACGGAGTAACATATCAGACATAAAAAAAATAGATACATGCAAGAACAAGACTAAAGCAAGTATGAAGCAGAAAAGGAGCCGTCGATGGTATGGCATTCATGGAGTTCGTGGAGTGATGGCGGAGACCCAGATATTGATGAAATTGGTTGAGGGTGATTTGTCGTCAGTAACTACACGCCTCACATGCTGATGAACGTGGTCAGCGTTGACGATAACCCCACAAGCTACGTTGATAATTGTTTCACAGCGGTTCCAGGCAAGAATAACTTGGACGGAGCAAAGTGGCCGAAAACGGAAAGCTCCGGCACCTAGACGGCAGTGAACCTCGTTTTGCTCTTCGGTCAGACAAACTGACAGTAAGCGAGACAACAAGCCTGCTGCTCATCACCACAACTATCCACTCCCCCTACGGGTCTCCACTCCCCCTCCTTTTCTCTTTCTTAGTCGACCTCGCCGTCCTCAGCAGCGACAAAACACTCCTTCACAATGGACTATCGCGGCGACCAGCGCCCGCCCCGCGCAGCAAGGCCAGCCAGCACTCAACCACAGTCCAGATCCCAGCCACCTCCTCCAAGGAACTCTAATTTCTTACCAAACGAAGGTTCTCGCGGCAATGTTTCCTTTCAGAACCAAGAGCGCGGTGACCGCCAGGGTCCACTCGATCAACAGCGGCAGAGAAACATGGCGTCGGCGTACCAGTCGCATCTCTCACCTCAAGCTGACGCGGAGAGCGCAGACTACTTCGATCCGTCGAGAATGGCGAGGAAGAAGAGTCTTGTCAGGCCTGACCGCGAAAAAATTGAGCCTGGACATCGGCAATGGCATTATAGAACCCATGTCGCACAGATGGAGGATGAGGGCCAGAGATTCGGTGTCATGCCGTCTTGTGCGTCTCTCTGCACCAATTCTCTCATTACAATTTAGCAATCAATTTTACAGCTACTGGGAATTACCCTCGGGAACCGCTGCGAAGAGGGCGCTCATTACTTGGCCGAGAGGAGGATCAACATGAGTCTGGTTTAGCGCTCTTCAAACGCAGTGCAACTTTGCGACGAAAACGCCAGACAGGGCTCACACCGATTCCGAGCAATACTCCTGAAGTACCAAAGAAGAGAGGGTGCTACAGGGGCCCTGGGCCAGGCGGGCCTTGGATGACCTACTGCCTTATCATCACCTGTTTGGTCCCGCCAGCATTCATGCGTGCATGCGGTCCGTCTCACCCTTGATATGCCCCAAATCTCATCCTAATTAACTTTCCACTTTCCAAGGCATACGGACACCCGAGCAGCAGCGCGCATGGCGAGAGAAAATGGGTTTAATCAGCCTCATACTCGTTCTCATGGCCGGCGTGGGTTTCCTCACGTTCGGATTCACAGAGGCTGTTTGTGGTACACCTCCTAATCGCTTCCACGGTGGTGCCATTGGAGACGATTTCATCGGCAACAGCTCGGTCGTCATCCACGGCTACGACTACGACTTCTCCAAGTTCAAGCACCCCAAGGCGGGTTCAACTTTCAATGGCGATGAGAACCCCGTCCTTCAAGGCAACTGGAACGTCGCTGGCAACGACGCCTCTTTCATGTTCCAGAAAGTCAACCAGAACTGTTTAGGGCTCATGAGCAAATCCAATAGCTCAAGCATAACCGGAACAGGCAGCTTGATGGACTGGTACTTCCCGTGTAATGTTTACAACCAGTATGGGACACAAGGTGCTAATATCTCCGGATATGAGACGAGTTACAGCTGTCACACAACGTCAAAGGCCAAGACCCAGTTCAGCTCGATGCACCCAATGGGACAGGTATATTACACTTGGGACGATGTGCACAATGGCAAACGCAACCTCGCTGTCTATGAATCGTAAGCCTCCTAATATTCTTTTTGTTGTGACGAGTAACTTATGAGTTCTTCAGTTCCGTTCTGGATCTGGACATGCTGCAATGGCTTAGTAGAGCCCAGGTCAATTACCCAACTCTCTTCGATGAGATGCGGTCTGCCAATGGTACTTTCAATGGCAAGGACCTCACGATGTACCTCCTTCGCACTGGCCAGCAAAACATTGGACATTGTTTGCAAGACCTTGTCACCATCGGCTTCATTGATACGAATAGTATCGGTTGCGTTGCTTCATCCGTCGTCCTTTATCTCTCTCTCATCTTCATCATCGGTGTCGTCGCAATCCGGTTCATTATGGCTGTCATGTTCGCGTGGTTCTTCTCCTGGAGGATAGGCAACTTCCCGAGGGAGACGTACGAGCAGCGGATGCAACGATCTGCGGAGATCGAGAATTGGTCAAATGACATCTATCGACCTGCACCCAGTGATTACCGCCCCAACGTCAGTAAGAACGGACTTGGCCCAAAAAACAATCGCAAGACGTTCCTTCCCAACTACTCCCGCTTTACGCCTTCCGAAAATCTGCTTTCGAAAACCGGCCAGCGCCCGACCACTGCGTATGGTATGCTTGATTCGGCTTCGACTACGAACTGGAAGCGCTCGACGATGTATTCGAGCTCTGGCAAACTCAACTCAAAAGGAACACCGCCCGACTCGCCAGCTTACCGTCAATCGCGGAGCACCATGTCCCTCGCGGAGACACCTTGCCCTTTCCCTTTGCAGAATGTCGTCCCACAGCCCCCGCCCGACTATGAGCCGTTTAACTTCCCGCTGGCACACACCATGTGCCTTGTGACTGCGTACTCCGAGTCCGTGGAAGGTTTGCGCACGACGCTCGACTCCCTCGCAACGACGGACTATCCAAATTCGCATAAGCTCATCCTAGTTATCGCCGACGGCATGGTCAAGGGTGCTGGTAACGACCTTACGACACCGGAGATCTGCTTGGGCATGATGAAGGAGTTCGTCATTCCCCCACACGAGGTTGAGCCTCACTCGTATGTCGCCATCGCAGACGGGCATAAGCGGCACAACATGGCCAAGGTGTATGCGGGCTTTTATGAATACGACGACGCGACGGTGGAGCGCTCGAAGCAGCAGCGCGTCCCGATCGTGCTTGTGGCGAAATGCGGCAACCCTCTAGAGGCGACGGATGCCAAGCCAGGCAACCGCGGAAAACGCGACAGCCAGATTGTACTCATGGCGTTCTTGCAGAAGGTCATGTTCGATGAGCGGATGACGACGTTTGAGTACGAATTCTTCAATTCGGTTTGGAGGGTTACAGGTGTAAGCCCAGATCGGTATGAGCTCATATTATGTGTGGATGCGGATACGAAGGTCTTCCCGGATTCCTTGACGAGGATGGTTAGTTGTATGGTGCATGATGAGGAAATCATGGGACTTTGTGGGGAAACGAAAATTGCTAATAAGGCGGAGACCTTCGTCACGATGATGCAAGGTGAGTGGACCGTCTTTTCAATATCTTTTTCATTATTCAAGGCATCGCGTTTTTGTGCAGTCTTCGAATATTACATCTCCCACCACATGACGAAGGCTTTCGAGTCGATGTTCGGTGGTGTTACCTGTCTTCCTGGTTGCTTCAGCATGTATCGCGTCAAAGCCCCTAAAGGCGATTCCGGCTACTGGGTCCCTATCCTCGCCAATCCCGACATTGTCGAGCACTACTCCGAGAACGTCGTTGATACGCTGCACAAGAAGAATCTTCTCCTCCTTGGTGAAGATCGGTACCTCACCACACTCCTACTGAAGACCTTCCCGAAACGCAAAAACATGTTCTGCCCACAAGCCGTTTGCAAGACCGTCGTACCGGACACATTCCGCGTTCTTCTATCTCAGCGCCGTCGCTGGATCAATTCGACTATCCACAACCTCGCGGAACTCGTCCTAGTGCGTGACCTGTGCGGCACGTTCTGCTTCTCAATGCAGTTTGTCGTGGGTATGGAACTTGCAGGAACACTCGTCCTTCCCGCAGCTATCGCATTCACGCTGTACCTCATCATCTCCTCCATCATTCCTGGCGGACCTAACACTACTATTCCGCTTATTCTTCTTGCTATCGTCCTCGGTCTCCCCGGTCTCCTCATCGTCGTCACCTCGCGCAAGATCGCGTATGTCGGGTGGATGCTAGTGTACCTTCTCTCACTCCCAATCTGGAACGGAATCCTGCCGGCGTATGCGTTTTGGCACTTTGACGATTTCTCATGGGGTCAGACGAGGAAGGTCGAGGGAGCGGATAAGACGGACACGGGTGATAAGGAGGGAGAGTTTGATTCAACGCATATTGTGATGAAGAGGTGGGCTGAGTTTGAGAGGGATCGCAGGTGGAAGAATGGGACGCAGTCGAGGGATTCAGCGTATTATAATGAGAAGAAGTACGTTGCATTTTCCTCTTTGACATAACAGGAGCTTATAGCCTACAGGGATAGTAGTAATCGATATTCCATCGCGTCTACATCGGATGTCACACATCCGCAGACAGCGGGATACAACGATAGCAGCACCGTGGATACCTCATACCAAAGCGCCCCTCGTCCACGGCATGATTCAGCTGCGCTGCTTATGCTCCCTGCACCTCTTTCTGTCAACCGCCCACTGATGTCGTCGACTTCCTCAGTCGGTATGTCACGAACGAGCGAGGACGTCTCCGACTCTGGCTCCTCAGCAGCGCACAATCGGCTGATCCCAAGCCCACATCACTCATATTCAAACGACCAAGTTTCAATAGAGTCCGGAGGTACTTCGTCACAGCAGCGCCTTGTCTCTCCCATATTTTTGAATTCCCCGCAACCCGACGCGCAGAATCCCTTCCGCGCTACCGTTACTTCTCCCGTGTCCATTTCGTATGACGAATACCCGCAGCAACCATGGAGTCCAGACTACACCAGCGATGAAGCCATGAGCCCGAATGCGGGTGTCAACCCCAACAATCGTGCATCTTATGGCCGTGGTGTCCGCCTGACGGACGCTGGGCCAGTCCCAGGGCCTGAAGGCGTGCGGCGAGTCTCACGGCAAGCAAGACAGAGACCTAATTCCCAAGCACCACTGCCTGCAGCTAATACGAACAGGTACTCCCGAAATTCTCAGGTGTTCGCATTGCCACCGGGGGCGGCACCACCTCAGGCTGGGTACAATGGGGATAGATGATCAGTTATGAATTGGATTTGGATAGGACCAAGTGCAAGATGCAAGACACAAGACACAAACACAAAACTCTTACGACACCAACTCCCTCGCGTTCCTCAACACACCCTCGATATCCCGCTTAGTTATAGTACACGAACTAGACTTTTCTATCGTTGTCAGTTTTGTTTCTTTTCATTTAATCAGACTCTTCCTTCTCTCTTTCCTATCTCTCTCTGGACTTCGCTTTCACTCTACCATCCGCATACAGTTCGTATATACGATCATCCGATACTCCGCCATCTCTTACAAGCCGTTACCACCCTTACGACCCCCATACCACGACCCCGATATAGCGCTCTTCGTTCGTAGTATGCTCTCATGATGATCTCCGACGTTACGTGTTTCGGTGATACGTATACCTAACTGTGACATTCTCGAGATATTCGCTTCACACTACCTCCTTTACTTACCGAGATTCGCCATACCTTACTACATTATTGCGAGGGCGTATCCGACTAATGCATCTTTTGGAGGACAAAAAACTCAATCATGATCGAGTTTTGTGTGTTTTAAAGCTCCGTGTTGGTTCGCTCTTGTGCCTCTACACAATAAGTAGACCACGCGTCTTGTACACTCGATAGGCAGGACAAACCAGAGGTATCAGGTGGGTGCCTCTCTTTTTGTTTAGTTCTTGTTGCCTTTGAGCCATCTTTGACAGCTTCCTTGTCTCTGCAACAAAAGCTGTGGTCATCGCTATGCCTCCCACTGTTCTGTTATCAAAAAAATATGTATATAAGATATCTTCTTGTTTCTAGTAATCTCTGAATCTCCAGCTTGCCCTTTCAACTCTTGCAAACCTGATTACAAGCCCACCCGAATCTTTTACCCGCCTATGATGGCTTCCCCTGACACCGTGCGTAATCTCAGCAGTTGCCTCTCCAATCGCTCATACCAATTAGGAACAGTTCGCTTCCATGCCAGGTGCATTTCCTGGCCTCAAGGAAGAACTCAGGCCCGCTACGCCTCAACGTTTACCTAGCGCAATAAGCATCCTTCCAGACGAAGTGCTGATCAAAATTCTATTCTGTGCTGTCCAGTCCGATGCAAACCCCTTAGAGACCGATACAGACAAGATGTTTTATAGCAGCCATCATCGTTGGTCAAAAGATGAACGACTTTCATTTGCTCCGGGATCTATAGACCCTGTCGACTTGGCCCAAGTCTGCGGGTACTGGAGCGAGCTAATCAACAGCACACCACAATTCTGGTCGACGATTAGGATGCGCTGTACTGACCACCTGAACCATGCACACCTCATGGACCTTTGGCTAAAGCGTTCAGGACCAACTCACCCTCTCACCATTTGGATCGAAAGCGATGTAATTCAAAAAGATGCCTACCAACCATGGGACGCAGGGCAGCTTAGAGCTCTGGACTTTCTAGCAACGCAAGTACACCGCTGGAAAGAACTTCGCCTCTGTCTGTCGCGTAGCCTCCCCAACTCACTGCAGAGCCTGCCCTCGAATTGTTTCAAAGTTTTGGAATTTGCAGCACTCATACGACATCCCACTTGCCCTAACTGGTGTGACCATGGCAGGTCCTCGGAGCGCCTATGGGAAGTCATACATGACTCGCCTGAACTAAGGACAGTGGTCTGGGAACCGGAACATGCATTTATAACACTGATTAGAAGAAGACGCATGGGCAGCCTCCCATGGAAGAAACTTAATGCCCTCAATATTCCACATGTCGACATCGTCTTGGCCAATGATCTGCTTCTGCCCTTTTGCACGTACCTCGAGGAGCTGCATCTCCCGAACGCCCGCTACCCGGCGCATTTGCCTCCAAATCAAATCCCTGAACGAGGGGTACATCCTTTGCTTTTCCCTTGGATCAAAGCTTTCACCCTAACGGGCGATTGCTGCGTCATGCCGTTGCTGCATCACCTCACGATGCCCGCAATTGAGGCGCTTACGATCGGCGTCCTGCCGCACGATGCTCGATACATACATTTCGATCCAACGACCCATATACCTCTATCTCACAGGATCCGTGACCTATTAAAAAGGTGCCAATATCCTCGATTCAAGAAGCTGAGCCTGACTGGCCTCCTTGAATCTGGCTTTATCCACGTCATGGAGTCTGCATCAAGTTTTTGCATCAAGGAACTCGTCGAGCTAGAAGTTGGCTGCACAGATAGATTGGATTGGCTGGTAGAAGGCTTGAGGGTACGAGAAGATTTTAGGCCATTTCTCGACATGCCAAAGCTGGAAGTCCTCGCACTCAGTGGCCGGTCCAAGAGCCCCCAGGCACTGACGGCTATGATCTGGTCACGGAGCTTTAAAAATCGAGCTGAGACTGCGCTGCTGCGTGAGGTATGCCTGCGCCATTGGAATCCTGGTCGAGAGGATATACAGTCTATGAAAGTTCTGGCTGAGAAGAAATCGTGGATGAATATCGCTTTCTCGGTCGATTGACACCACACACGCCTGATGTCATACTACCCTGGAGTACAAGGATTAAACAACTACTATATGTGCAGAAATCACTAGAGTAATAATACATATTCTTCATGTAACAAGGCTGAGAACCGGATATGTGGTTGAAATTGGGTGGGATATATAGCGCGGTATCTAATCGTGAGAGGACGAATTGAGTTTGGAGGGTCTATGTACCTCAGCCAAGAAATTTGTGGATAACAGGGAAGACAGAAGAACCGAGAGAATTGAACATGGTAGCTTGTATGAGGATCGTCTTTGAGAATTAAGTGTTGACGCAGTGGGAAGTAGGCATGAGCAGGCTTTGTATACAACACCCGAAAATTGAAAACGATTTTTGTTCGAAGTGATTGATTCAATCCGTATGTAACGTTGTAGGACACAGCTAAACGAGCTGTGCTGAAGGGTGGCTTGTAGACTCTACTTGAACAATACCAAAAATGAGTGAGGCCAGAGCTGGATTCGGGTACGGGGAATCGAACCCCGAGCTGCCGCGCACTTGAACAATTGTTCTGAATGAGAGGCGGCAATGTTAGCCGTTACACCATACCCGATGAGAGACTTCTTTGGCAGGGCATTTGAAAGGAATTTACGAAAAGGAAGTATGTCCGGTGTTGGAAGAGGACGTGGAGGAGTGTGATCGAGGGCAGAGAGGACGTAGAGGGAGAAGTAAGATTGTGGGCTGTGGTGGCGTATTGACTAATCTGTTATGGATGTTGCTAGCTTAATCTCTGACATCAAAAGCAGCAACAAGGAAAGAAAAAGCGACTGAGGACCCAGCACATTCGGGTACGGGGAATCGAACCCCGAGCTGCCGCGCACAACTTGCACCAAATCCCGATGAGAGGCGGCAATGTTAGCCGTTACACCATACCCGATGGCGTGAAGATGAGAAGGAGAGGTACAGAGTATCAGGAGGGAGAGGAAGGGTGAAAGGCGAGAGGTGGCATTCAAGATAATTCGTGTTAAAGTAGACGAACAAAGTGCTCGAGCTTCAAGATCAGAGTGTTTCTTGACGCCAAGAACTTAAGCTTCTCGGCTCTCAGTAACTCCGGGGACATCAGGCCTGCAACGGGTTCAAAGAAGAGACCTAGATATCGTTAATTCCGACTTCGTAAGAGCGCGCGGTTTGAGGGGAATGCGAGGTTGAAGGTTGCGGGAAGGAAATGTAATTTCTCGGTCCGGAAGTTC
>JABCKO010023945.1:0-11051 GCA_018855915.1 Tephrocybe sp. NHM501043
ACTTCACGTTATTTCACCTACTATTTGACGTATACAAAATAATTTACCCAAAACATGCCGTGGAAAACGTCGCTAGGACCGCCGTTAATGCTTCGACGTGAGTGTCATAGTAGAGCTGCGTGATAGATGTTAGGAATGTCCACAGGAAGCATTTATGTCATAAATAGTACCCTCTGGACTGCGAAGTTGAGCACGGCGGTGCTTCCGTAGGCGGCAGTCGAAGCTACCAATGAAGCGACAACATGCTGTAACAAGTTCGCTCATTACTCTTGATATCTGTGCTAAGAAAGTTGCATACCTCCTTGAGCGTGAATGGCCCTGGGTTGACGAATTCAAAAACGGGGCCAAGGCGCTGGAAACGCGTGCCTTCAACCCATGATCGGCGTGGCAGAAAGGCTGCCCATGCATTCCCAATGGAATATATGACGAGTAGCAGAAACACTGTTGAGACCGACATTTGGACTGGTTTGAACAGGTATATCTACAGAAAAATGCGACGAATAAGGCGGAAAGACAATACCACGATGAGTATGAAGAGCAGACCTGACAAAGAGCAGCCCCAAGCCCCGCCATAACCGTCCCCAAGAAGAGCGATCTGAAAGTCAGGGCAGCATCTCCGTCGTCCCGTATGTCGACCGCAAAACGTGAAACGTCACGTCCAGTGGTGATGACCGGTTCGCCATTGAGATATACCACATCGTCATCCTCGGGTAGTCCTTCTATCGAATGAATAGAATCCTTCTCCTTGTAGTCGTCGCTATTGGAGTGGCTGCCGTTCTCCCGCTTCACTTCGGCCTTCTCAGAGAGGACAGGGAGTGTACCATCGTCATGGTCGCGTGCAGCAGCCATTGAATGCTGGGAGCCGAATTTGTGAGGGGGCTTTGGTCACTTGTCAACGTCACTGGGCTTTAGGTACCATACACCCTTATATATAAGGCGCAATGTAACCATGAGTCCCGGAAGACGTTTGGCAGAATAGAACAACTGGGGCCATATGCTTCCTTCGAGTTCCGATAGCGCTATCGAACGCAATTTTGAAGCCTTTCAGAGCCCGTAATGGTTATCGCCCCTTTAGAGATGGGTAGCCGTTATAATCTGAGTCGCACCACGCGGTAACTTGTTGTCAAGGTACTAGCCCATAAAGCAAACGAAACTTGGGTGCCAAATTGCGCTATGGTAGGTTAAACTCATAACGTTGAGATGAAATCGAGATCTGCATTCTTTGTGTCGGAAAAACTAAAGCTGATAGGCGAGTGTAGGGCGAGTCACCACGTGGTACGATGTGGCGGGCGGATGGTTGAAAGCACAAGGGAAGTGAGGAGTACATATTTGGCAAGAAGCGTCTTCTCCATCGCGGAAGTCAACTCATTTAGACAGCGGACAGTCGAAGTTGTTGTGTACATAAATCTACTTATTTTGGTCACAAGAACACAGCCCAAATCGTTTTTTGTTCGACGCCTAATGGAAAACAGAACGAGATCTAGAGACAGGAGCACAGAGAGAAGATGTAAAACGTGTGAAACCGCAACCACGATCCGAACGATAAAGGAATACAATCAATTTGTTTGAGCACCGACAGCCTAGATCAGGTATTCACATGTTGAGTACGATGAGCAAGACCCTACATAAATGGCGTGCTTACCAGACGCTTCAGATGCTCCATGAAGACCTGCAAGCTCACGTCGTCGGTGAAGATTGCCTGGCCCGCACCAGGGCCGCCTTGCGTGCCGTACATGTTCGAAGACACGTGTGTAGTGGAAGGATTGAGCTTGGATAACAGGAAGCGCGCCTGGCTTCCACCTTGGTCGCAAACGATGTACCGCGGGATCGGGAACCGGTCAACGAGGAGATCCTGTGATAATATGTCAGATGTGTAGCTGCCAATCGGCCTGTGTCACTGGGGAAAGCTCACCTGAGCATCGGCAACGGGGACCTCAAGCAGCTCCTTGAAGTTTTCGTAGCCCTCTTGATCCTGGTATCCCTGCTTCCGCCATTGGGCAACGAGCTCTCCGTGAAAGATGAGGATGTGGAAGAAAGTGTCAAAGAGGAGGATGACGTCGTGTTGGATGGAGACGCTGTCGAGAAGCACAGGGTGCGGGGGTGTATCGAAAGTGTATGACATCAGTGTAGGCTGAATCATAATCAGAGAGTTGTTGACATCTTCCTCATTTAAAATGTGCCTGTAGAAGGCGGTCTCGTCGGGACTGTTGTTGAACACCTGCAAGAATTGACTTCTTCTGAGGTGGAACATAAATTGAGGGTAGATGCTGAAAATGTCGGTGAGACGGAACGAAGTGGGATCCTCCTTCCTGTAATCGGCGAACTTTTGGCAAAGGCGGATAAGCATGCGGTCGAGCCACCTCAGAACATCAGGTGAGTCGTCGATCTCGGCCTTGAAGACCGCTATCCTAGCCATTAACACCGCAGCAGTTTCCTGGTCGAATGAGTTGGCAATAGCTGGAGATCCAGCTTCTGCGAAGTTGCGGGCGATGGTGGTAACGCGCAATCTTTGCTGACCAGAAGAGTGCTGATAATGGGTGACAAACTGGATAAGCCCGCGAGATCCCTGTTGGAGGGGCTGGCCAGCAGGAGTTACGACTTCGAAGTAGACAGCAGTGGAGGTACTGGGGGTGATGGCGTTGATTTTCCAAGCAGAGGTCTGACCGATACCAATTTCTGTTTCGCCCACACACGCCGACTTCTTTCCTGCTGAGATGGCATGACCAATGAGACCTGATACCTTGAGCTCTTTCGTCGTCTCAAGCGGGCTGAGAAACTGACAAGACGTATTTAATGAATGAAGGACATACCTGGACGTCAAAAGTGGCATTGAAACCCATTTGGAGGTGGCCTTGCTCGTCTTTGTTAAAGATACGAAGGAAACTTTGCTTGAAGATAGAGGTCGCGAAGGAGTCTGAGAGGACAATGACGCCGTTTGTGGAGTTGGGTAGAGATTTCATCTCGAGCAAGCCGACTTGATCAAGGCAGCCAGCGAAGAGGTCAACGGCGTGGCCGTTGTTGGAGGCACGCTTGGCGAGCCCTTCGTAAAACTTCATATATTGTCAGAGAGTGGACTACAAACATAATAGGTAAAACACACCTTGGTAGCCCGCTTGAAGTGCTTCACGCTATCCCTATCAATATCGTGATGCGAACGGATGGGCTCCTTGAGTTCGTTGCTGACAACCATACCCGGTCCCTCGGTAGCCGGGCCACCAGCGAATAGCATGATGCGAGCACCAGTGTTAGGGTAGGTGGTTTCTAACAAACCCACAGCGACGCTCAGAGCAACACCAGTGCAGCGCAGAGCACGCTTGTCGTTCTCAACAGGCCAGGGATCGCGTGCCAGAGACTCGAGGATGCCTGTGAGCTGGAACTCGCACTGCTGCACAGGGATAAGGAAGCGGGCGGCGCCAAATGCCTGTTGGGGCATCGCCTGGCCAACGCGGGGGGCAGCGCGAGACTGCGAGCTGAGCCCGAGCATGTCCTGAATTTGCTTCCCCGAGTATTCCTTTCCTCCCCTGAACACATACGATTTGCTGCACTCCGCGTAGCCAATTTCATGAACTTGAGTCTGCGTGTCCATTTAGCCTCTCATATTACGTCGATTTGGTTATGGAATTTACCATGGTGCCGTATGTAATTAGCCCAACCAACGCGTAGGGTGGTATCAAACTCAAGCTGACGACAAGTGCATCCCTGAGGGCCTTCAGATCTTCCTCGTCCATGCATGTGTCAACAACGAAGAGGAAGATGGGGGGGACGGGTGCTGGGCGGGAAAGCGTGTATTCAATAGTGGTGTATTTTGGCAGAAGCTCCGCAGGGAGATTTGTGTTGGAGATATCCTTGTAATGTTGAGGAAAGGCGTTTCGTGAGAGACAGAAGGGACAGATCCATAACTTCCCACGTATATCGATTTGGCTGAAGGTTAACTACGTTTAGTGGAAATGATAGACGAGACGAGTGTTACGACACTGACCAGTATGGGTTGAGAACGGCGCGACAGGGAGGTTTGCACGCAACTGGCTCGTAGAGCACTGGCGGAAGGTCTTGGCGGAGCTTTAGAGGTGTGTATAGGGCAGAAATCGGGACGACGGTCCTCGTTGCCTCTATGCGGGATGACGGCCAGACGTTCCACGACAATCGGGCACCTGAAAGACCAGTTTCTCAGGGATTTTAGTAGGCTTTGTTGTAAATTACTAACCATCACGGTCCTCAACGTCGTCAAAGTTGGCCATAGTGGAATAAAATGTTTCGCCGGAGAGGGTGTCGCAGACAGTTGCACCGGAACAGAGTTAAGATATTCAAAGTTGGCGACAACCGCGGCCACGTAGAAGTAAACAAGGAACAAACAAAACAGGTGGCGCTCTCTCCTCCACCCAAGCCCCTCGTTCGTCATCGCTACGTGTCCTGTTCGTTCCCTGGTATGTTTTAGAGCTCGCAATGCAGCAAATATACTTGTTCACTTCATCAAAGCTTGTATCAGTGCTGCGACCCTAGAAAGGTAGGTGTTCTTATGGTTCAACAGCTACGGACTCGGATTCTAAATCTGAGGTGCAGCATACTTCTCATAGGCTGCGTAGTTGTGGGCCCTTCCGACGCGCTGCATATGGACCTGATACTCAATGCGAGCCTCGAGTATATCGGGAAAGCCCACTGCGGACATATGGATGCAGCTGCGTATCTGTAAGCTGCGATTCGATGGTAAAGAAATGCTCCACTTTTTGTCATAGTGAAATGTTATCACAGATGAAATGGCCTCATTGCTTTTTTGTTTTCTTGCCTCGAGGCTACACAGAGTCACGACGTCATAGAAGGGCGTCTAACCCTCCTTGCCGACAGCTGCTTCCGTCCACACAGGACATTACCAAATAGATTATCGCCCTAGTATCAGCTTGGCCGATTTCGAGTTCAACAATTTGGCCATTGTAAGCACTTGTAAGTGCATTTTAGCCCCCAAAAATCGGCTGATATAGAGATAAGTCATAGGTGTTTGGAGTGAGAGATTATCGCGCGACTTGTTGACTGCGCTGCAAGTGACCACGTAGCGACAAGTTTCGTGACTCCTTGCTGCGCCCCTGCCACTGCAACGTGTCCCATTGCGCCAAATGTAGGATCCATCAATTCGGCCATCAAATATGTCCCGAAAATGAAGTCAACTTCCCCGTATTTCTGGGCAATGCTCGCACATACATTGCAGAAAAATACTCTTCTTTCTCTCTGAATTGGCATACGAAGGCGCACATCGAACCTTTGGCGCTTTAGCGCCTATTCCACGGTATCGTGTGACCACCGGGGGTAGGCAGTGCAATATCGATGGCCACTACCGGCCAGATGGGACGGGGGAAAGCCACAGGTGCCGTCAGATGGCCAAACCAAATATTTAGACGCGTTTGTACCTTTCCTTTCTCTCCCATCGATTCCTTCCTTGAATCTTCCCGCAACCTCATACGAGCGTGCCCATTCCAGTTTCCCTTTCCAAACTCCGTCAGAGGCAGGACCCATGTTCACTTAAAGGCTGGGCCGCCTGACGCACAGTCCCCCAGTGTAAACCCCGCTGTACGTCCCCACACCGCCTTCTCCAGGCTGTGATGACTCGAGAACTGACTGTCGCGTGCGCTCGTAGTGCACGACATCGCGACTTCCTACTGCTAGTTGACGCACCATCCGTGAACAGCTTCCACTCGCATACGAATGATCATGGATAGACCCTCCCTCCCAGCGCTCGGTGGAGATTTCAAGCTGCTTAACTTCGAGTTGTGCGCATAGCCATTCTTAACTCTTTCGTTTACATTCCTCAACAAGGCCTTTCTCTCACACAGTGGCAGTCCTGTATCTGATGACCTGTCTCCTCTCCTGGCAACACCGGTCGGCCCTGCCCCTGCTCACGACACCACTCGGATAGAATCTCCGTATGTACCTCGAGCTATTCGTTCCCATCCCTCCTCACCTTCTCCATTCCGTAGTGGCTTCGCTAGATACACTGTAGAGAGTGTCATCAACACCCCTGGTGCCCCGGTAATGAAGGATCTAGACTCCTTCACTGACGGCACTGGTGCAGGGAGCTTTGCGGACTTCGGCGACGGGGACGAGGAGTACACTCCTAGTATACTAGTCGCCCATCCCATCCCGTACAACGCGACTATCCAAGCCTGGCGGATGGATGTCTCCGCGAGTAACGCTCCGTTGGTACCCTTCGCCGACCTCCCAGACGACCCCCAACAGATGGAGGCCCTCGAGTCGGCCGAGGCATTATTAGAGGAGTTCGCTATCAACGTCGAGGAGGAGCCAGAGGAGGTGGAAGACGATTACGCTTACGATACCAGTTTCAACGGCGGCATCGGTACACATACGACACCAGCTACACCTATTATTCTTGTACCGCCCATGTCGGCACCAGTAGAGATGACGCCCCGCGTAATGAAACGAGCGCGGTCATCGTCACCTGCTTCTCAAGCCTCCCGCCGTGCGCGCCCCAGGTCGCTCTCGTCCATCGGTGGTGGTTTGCCTAGCGATCTCACGGCACTGCCCCCTTGGCGATCGACATATCCATTTAAAGACTGAAGACGTGTGTATGTGGGACTGCCCACACTCATACACACTCGCAAGACATACTGGCGCTTCTTTCAGCACCACGAAGCTACACGACAAGGGCAACCGCATACGCCACTACTGTCGATAGTAGGACTCTGTAAGGCCCTGGAGGAGTATTTATGACCTCGTTGACGTGGGAGGTCCCAGGACTTTTGATTGGACTCAATCACCTATGGCATCTTCCTCCCTTTCGGGCCTCCTGCCCTTGTAGGACCCCCACCTCCTGATACTAGCGCTCTTTGCGCGCATTGATGTATCATAAGCGTGACTGCGCCCAGAGCGCCCTCCCCATATATAATCATGGCGGGTAACACCATATATATCATGATACCCTCGTGGTAACTCATTTACGGTCCGATTTACCCTACCTATATTAATTACATATCTCGCCATTTCCCCCTCCCAACTCCCCCAACTCCCCTATCCCCCATATATGCCCCCCTTGTTTGGTTATCATATCCACCCCCAACTCTTCCCCTCCTCCCTGTTACCCTGCACTCTCGATATCCTTGCTCTGTTCAAGATCCTAGTCTCGACTCTCACCGTTGTACGCTCCTAGTGTCACGTAGAGTAGATTAGATGTTACCATCATCCTCCATCCCCCACCCATAACGTATGCTTCCCGTCCTAGTGATTGGCCCTTTCACGAACTTCAACAATTGATATGGATTTGCTCTTTATTTACATAGTATATTATTAAGTGTATTAAGTCTTTCGTCCTGCGTTCCGTCTTCGTATGACGCAAGCAGCGACTATCTTTGAAGTTGGAAAGTAAGTACATTGTAACATACATCTCGAAGGATTTTAAAAAGATGAGATTAGATAACTATATTTTGTTGGTCCTTCGTTTTTTTGTCTTCTTCCCTTGCTTTTCTTGATCTTCCTTCAAAACTGCCTCTACGACTTCCACAACCACCCCACCTTGCTGTCCCTGATTATTGCTGCATAAAATTTAAATATCATGGATGGTCCACATGGCACGGAAGACGAAAACGACCTCCAGGGTCATCAAATTCAACTTTTCTTCCTTTATTGTCTTTTTTCGTCCGCAACACCCCAACGTTGTCAGTAGCTCTGGTTTTGGGGCTATCGAGTTATTTATTGTGTTCAACTATGGATATAAATTCGAACATTCCAGTAGCAAAGCATCACTGCTGGACCTCTTAGCTTGATTTATTATACATCAACCCCGTGAGCCTTTTGACTAATGTGATGGAGCTTCAACCTGACTATGCTACAGATGTCCGTTAGTCCAGTAATTCACCCTACGCCAATAATACGAAGGCTAGCATTTTATCAGCCGTGATTCTGTGCATACTTACCACTTGATGGTAGGTTACTTTATACAGCACATACTGCTGCCTACGAGAGATTCGTCACGAACTGCACAACCTTTTTTAGCTACCATTCCGTCACTCTTGACACGGATAAAGACTCATTGCTTATTCATATCATACCTGGAACGTGAGTTCACACTCATCCCCTGCAACGCATCCGGCACCTTGTGAACAATGTTGTACATCCACAGCTTTAGTTCACACTGTGTGCAGAGATTTTTCTAGGAAATTGGACACCAGATATGGCCTTCTGGCGCCCCGGAGAGTACATCACCTACTTAGGTGAAGACGAGATTGCCTTTGGACGTTGGGCAGGCCTCGAGTTCACTCTTCCAGATACCGAGATATCATTCGATGAACCCCAGTCTTCATTCTTCCCGTTAGAGGCGCTGAAAGGTTTGCGTCGGCTGAAATGGAGAGGACCCAGGAAACAGCTAATGAAATTGTGGCTACCCTGTATTCCATCCATCCTTAAATCCCTAACGACACTCGCTTTGACAAACAATCTTTCCCTCAACGACTGTCCATGCATCCTGTTTCATGCAAAAGGCGTAGGGTATGTTGCAATACGGACAATGAGGAAGACACTTGATTGCGTCTTCTTATTTGCTTCGCCCTCCGGCGGCGTTTATTGACCGTATTGGAATCTATGGTTCTACAGTCTGAAGGCGATGTTGCTCCACTTCTAGAGCCTTTCAATTTCTCCTCCCTGCGCTCCATCAAATTCGATCTCTGGTATTATTGTCCATCGCCACTGTAAGGTCTCACAATCATCGGTGCTGGGCAAATACATAACACGAGGGCTCAAGAATGTAAATCACAAAGCCCATTCCGTCATCGCAACAATTTTGTTTTCCCCCATCCTGGTTTAACCAATTGCAGCGGCGCTGGAACCGCCAACCTAACATGCGCGCAAGTCACGACAAGCTTCAGTCTTTTTGAAATGATGAACAAACTCCACTTACCATCTCTTGCCGCGCTCAAGCTTGAAATATTGTACCTTGAGGCCCACTTCAAGGATTTCCGTTCCATACCATGGAACCAACTTCGACACCTATCTCATGATATACATCAGATGCGGTTTCAGGGGGAGAAGAAGGACCGAACTTCTGCAGACGCGTAAGCCCAGTGTGATGCATCGTTTCAAGCGAGCTCACGTTCCCGTAAATTGATGCCTGAGGAAACGGATGACCTTCAAGGACATAACCGCTAACGTGAATACATAAATACATATCGTCCTTTGATTCTTTTTATATTGTCAAATCTTGGCACACCATCTCTTGATTCCAGATGAAAAAATTGCAAAAAATACTGCATACTGCGACCGCACGCGTTGTTGAGAAGTACGAAAAGAGTCCGAATGCGGGGTGTGCCTGAGAGCTCAAGCACTCACTGGGGCTTCAGAATGACATTATGTAGGAGGGCCAAACATCGTTCTCGTGATTCAACATGGGCAAGGATTTAACGTTTCAACGTTCAACCGGCGTTCAACGTTAAGCGTTCAACTTCAAGAAGAGATTAAGGTCACGCGTTCAGCGGCGCGTCCATATGGCCAAACAAGCATTGACACCAATCGATCAATTGTTGGTGGTTCCGTTGAACTTCAAGTTTCAACGTTTTTGTTCGCTCCAACATTTCCACGTCCAGCCATGGTTGCCCGGCCTCTCGACTCCCTAGATACACTTGCAGAGGCTGTGGCGGTAATCTTCGACCAGGCTCAACTTTCCCTCGCCAACCATCGAAAAAACTGCGTCGCGCTTTACAAGCTTCACCACCAAGCGGCGGCAGTGACTCAGAAAGCGAAGAATGGGAGAGACATAAAATACGTCGGCGAAAGGAAGTTTGGAGATGCATTTCTTGGGTTGGTGAACCGTGTTCTGGTGGTCAAGAAGGGGCCGGCGGCAGCGGATCGGGTCATTAGATTCATTGGATCATATGTGAAGTTTGTCAACGAGAAAGGTGAGTCGTCATGGATAGCTTTGGTATTAAGCTAAAAATAATCTTTAAGCTGCTGCTGAGAAGGCAACGATCTCGAACTCGATATCAACGCGACTTGACGACAATGAGGATACATTCGCATCTAGATTTGTACGCCGACTGTTGAACTATTTATTGGAAGGTTTCCTCGCCAAAAACAAGATTACTCGATATCGATGCATATGTGTTGTCTCTGAGATGATATCGCACCTTGGAGAGATAGAGTAAGTCACCCTGGTCACTTCTATTCGACGTATCTTCATTCTGTGCATTTTGTAGCGAAGACGCCTACAACCTACTTAAGGATGGCCTAATAGATCGGATCTGCGATAAAGAAACACCCATTCGCGCTTACGCCGCGACCGCACTTTCAAAATTGGCTGGTAGCGAAGATCCAGATGAAGTAGCGCCTGGGGAGAAGACGATCCTAGATGTCTTGTCAGACGTAATTTCGTATGATCCTGCACCGTATGTTAACGGCTCTATAATTATGGTTCGACCCCTATGCTCATTTCTTAGTGAGGTCCGACGTGCATCCATGATCAGCCTTCCTCTCCTCTCTTCGACAACTGACACTATTCTAACTCGTACACGTGACACGGACGCGTTAACGCGCAAACTTGTTTATTCCAACGTCCTTCAGACTAAGCTCCAGCATCCTCGTCAACTCACCATTGCTCAGCGCGAGCAAGTGATTAAAGATGGGCTCGGTGACCGAGAGCCAAGTGTCAGAGTGGCCGCCGGTAAACTTGCTGCCAGTTGGTTCGACATTGTCACTGCAGAGGTCAATGAGGCGGAGGACTACACCTGGGATGGAGATGATGGAGGAATAATGAAAGGCTTCCTGAGGTTCCTGACACTCTTCGATGTCGTTGGCTCTAGAGAAGCAATTGCTGTCGATGCAGTGCTCTCAATCTTTGTCACCAGACCCAACATTCCCGACGTCTTTGTCTTCCCTGAAGTCTATTGGAAGGAGCTTACCCCCGAAGCTGCTGTGCTTGCACGTGTCTTTCTTGAACATTGCTTGTCGACAAAGAACGAAACGAGGATAGATGCTGCTCAGCTGCCTGTTGTGACGGCATTTGCGTTTCTCTTGCAGAACTGTTACAATGCCCTTTTACAAGTGTTGCAGGACGCAGAGAA
>JABCKO010023947.1:0-14427 GCA_018855915.1 Tephrocybe sp. NHM501043
TTTCTAAATATACAGCTGAGAAATACTTGAAGTTTTTCCCTTCCATTGTTCTCCTTTGTTGTCACAAAGAGAAAAAACACTTAAATTGTTTCTTGGCATTATCTTTAGAAACACCGGCAGAAAAACCATGAGTTTTCTGCAAGAAATAGTTAGAGATAACTTCAAGTTTTTCTCAAATCTTTCTCTGAAAACAAAATAAATTTTATTTAGAGGGAATTCATGTTAGAAATTTTAAACAGGTATCTAACAACTGTTTTTCTGAAAAACTCATGAACCACCCTGAAGTGTTAAGTGGTGGACTTGCCCAGCTCATGCCACAATGATCTTCAAATCAGAGCGCACAATGGATAAGGATATATGGGCTTCCATTCCAAAAACTACAAACACAGAAGAATCAATGCATCATAAGATGTACAGTGCCTGTGGGCAAGATCATAAATTATTTGAAGGTTTAAAAGCTTTATATGCATTTGTGTTGCATTATGAATGCCAATATCATGCCAGAGTACGTTCACAGTTCTGACCTTGTTTCTTTGACTTAGTTCTGTCATGTTTAGAGGGAGTACCTATCTGACATGGGAAACCTGAGCAGTGGAAGACAGTAGCAGTGACAATTGGGCAAACCAATAAATCACGTGGCCAGGACACTTTGATAGGAAAACAAAAGCAGGATGATGGGTGCCCACCCAGACACTGTCAAGGAGCTTCTTGGAAATTCCAAGAAGAAAAAATCAAAGACTGGCAATCCACCAGATACATTGACTATTCTAGGTTCACCAGGCTATCCATGGAAATCCAATTTGTGCTGGCTTGATACATTTCTCCAGATCTTCTATCATGCAATTTCACCTCATTTTCCAGACTTCCTGGATGCCTTTTCCACTCTTCCTGTAAAATCCAGCCTACATGTATTCTATCTAGTACTGAACAACCATAGAACATTGGACCTGGACTCAACTTGGAATGTCACATCCTCTTCTCTTATGAAAGAGCAGGAAAATCTTCAAAAGGCTCTGGAAGAAGCAGGTGTCATCAATATTAAGAATACTTTTGAACCTCTCAGCATATGTTGTAAGCTTGAATCAACTTCAAAAACCTCATGTTTCTTTTCTTTCATGCTGGATCAATAATCTACTTAGTAAAGACTGCACAAGTGATGTGTTCTGTGCAACTTCACAACTCCAGATACTTTTCTCAGAGATTCATTCTTGCACAGGACCACCAGAATCTATTCAAGTGCTACATGTTCAGATAACAGATGCTCAAAGACAACCCATGATTTATGTAGAGATCTCTTCATACAAAGCTCACTGCAGTAATTTTCAGACCTATTGTAATGACACATTTGCCCTCAAGACTCAACCAATTCCCAATGTCGAGACTCATGCTGGCAGACTCATGATGGTGAAGCCATCCTGCACTGGCACTTGAACTGGTTTCAAGAAATTGGTGGTTTCTATTCCACTTATTCTTCAAGTTGAGATTCAGGATGAATCACTACTTGATCCCAAAGCTGAAAGGCAAAATTGGGACTTCCCTCAGTTGCTTGCTGTAGGTAGAGAGTCTTATGATCTGTCTGGTCTTGGTCTTATCAATGATGATGGGTCAGTATATACCTATGATGGTATGAAACACAGAGGAATCACCATACTGGAGCCTATGGCTACTGCTTTGTCCCACTTGCTGGATCTTCACCATCTCTTCCAGAGCACTATCAGATCCACCAGGTCTTTTACTCTCTCAAGGGAGGAGCTGTAGTGCAACACAGATTCTATACACAAAGGACTGCTGCTCTTCACACCCAACACAGTCTGGTGTTTTTGCAAGGCTCATTACAACGTTCTTACTTTTATTTAGAAGAGAAATACTAGCGGAAAAATTTGAAGTTGTTTCTGGAGAAATACCTGCAGAAAAATTTAAGTTTTTTTTTTTTTTGAAAAAAACAGGAGCGAAAAATATTAAGTTTTTCTCAAATCTTTCTGACAAAAACATTTAAAATTTATATATTAGAAATACTGGTTAGAAATCATGCAATGGGTTTCTAACAGGTGTTTTCTCAGGAAACACTTGTTGGCTTAGCATATGATACCAGTTAATCTTGACCTCAATGTTCCCCCAGATGTCTGGCATCCTAGCTCCCTAGCATTTTCTGAGCATCTGGACAATATTCTCATGTAGCAGGCATATTAGAGGTTCATGAATATATCAGCCTGGTTCTCAATGCTGGGCATGGGGATGATTTTGATATCTCCACTCTGGTCATATGGCTGTGCACCATAAACAGATGGTGTGCACCCCTACTTGAGCCAGATCAACCTCCACCAGGAGATTATGCTTCCAAAGAGCCTGCTGAGCACCTCTCATTAACATCATATATTCTGCCTTGGAAGTGGACAGTGCTATGGTTGCCTGACACTTGGAGCTCCACAAAACTGGTGTTCCAGCCATCATGAACACATAACCTCCTGTCAAGTGTTGTATGTTGAGGTCTCCTGGATAGTCCACATCAATGTATCCCAATCGCTTCAAGCTCCCCTTGTTCTTATGGTATGTGAGCTTGAAGTGTATTGTTCCTTTGACATAGGCAAGGACATGCATCATCACTTTCTAATGGGCTAGTCTGAGGTTCAATTGGAATTGTGCAAGGACATTTATAGCATATGATAAGTCTGGTTGTGTTCCACTCTGGAGCTACATAAATGATTCCAAAACCTTGTGATACAGTTTGGCATTCATGTATTTGCATTTGCTTTCAGTCTGTAGAGCCTGAGCTTCTGTGATATGTATCCCAGATCAAAGTGGTATGGGGTATGGATTGCAGTCTGATGTGCTGAATTGCTCCAGAATTTGCTCAGCAAATGCCTTCTGTGATAGGGAGATTGACCCAACTTTCTTGTTGCATTCAACCTGCACTCCCACCATGCAGGTTTGTACATGTCCTTCATTTCATAACACTTTCCCAGCTCTTTCTTAGCCAACTCCACTCCTTTTCTTGTCAAAGATAATCCCAGAACATTGTTGCCATAGATGTCTGTGGTTGTCCATTCATCTCCTATGTTTTGTGATTATGCATAGCTGTTGGCATGGGAGGAGTGGTATCCCAAATTGTTGTATGTCCGGTTGAGCATATGCCACCAGTCATATCTTCCCTGCATCATGGCTGTATAGGGTTTTCTTCAGAAGGCACACCTTCCCCTCTCCCCCTGGAAACCCTGGAGGCACCCACATGAAGATGTCCTGGTTGAGAATGCTGTTCAGATATGCAGGAACAAAATTGACCTGCCATATGAGGAGTCCAAGCTGTGCAGCAATGGCAGCAGTCATTCATATGCTCTCAAGGCAGACCACAGAAGTGTATGTCTCATCAAAATCCTCCCCCTGGACCTACATGTATCCCTTTGCCACAAGCCTTGCCTTTCTTTTCATGATCTCCTCACTTACATTGTACTTGTTCATGAGAACCCACATGCACTGCATTATCTTCTTCCCTTGTAGTACATACAATAGGTTAACCAGTTCCACAACCTCTTTCTCAATGATTGCTCCAATCTCAGCCTGAATAAGAGTGCCCCATAGGTCTGGGTATCTCATCACCTCTCCATAGTGTTTGGGAATGTACAATTCTGAGCTGGTGTCCATGTCAAAAGATGCAAGGCATGCAAATATGTCACACATCAGCAGTGCCTGTGGAGGTTTGCCATCTACAGTCCAGTCTTCCCTGGCTGCTCTCACCTCATCCTCTCTCTCATTGCTCTCTTACACTGCTAGCAGTGCAGGTGCAGGCTTTGCTAACTGGCCTGATCTTCATGGCAAGGTCTTAGGGACAGTGGCTGGAGTGTGATCAGGTGCTGTCTCAAGCTGTACAGGGGCATGTAGACATTCATTTGGGCAAATGTGCAGCACTACAGGCTGTTTTTGGTGGATAATGCCTTGGGCCACAGGGTTTGGGACAGGGTCAGCATCCCCAATGAGGTCATCCTCCTCAGCATCACTGATGGCAGTGGACCTGTGTCCAGATCCCTCCTGGAAGATCACATTTCTGCTTGACACAATTGTATGCATTGATGGTACATACACCCAGTACCTGCTCAAGTCAGAATATCCCACCAGGAATCCCTTCACTGAGTGGGGTTTAAGTTTTGATGTGATCAGTTCCTCTGGGACCTTCACAAATGCCATACACCCAAATAGACATAAGTGTTCCACCCTCTGATGTTTACCTGTCCATGCTTCCTTAGGTACAACACCTGGGTGATGGGACAATGGGATCAGGTTCCTAGTGTAAATGTGCATCACCACTGCCTTGGCCCATAGGTAATATAGAAGCCCACTCTCTACTAGGGTACACTGGACACCCTCCATTACAGTCTGGTTTGCCCTCTCTACCTGTCCATTTTGTGCATGTGCATAAGCATCATTGGGCTCCTAGGCAATACCACTTGCATGGAGATATGACTGCCAGAGCTCATTGAACTACTCTCATCCTCCTCAATCTGAATATCCTGCAACTTCTTTCCTGTCTGTTGCTCAGAAGAGGCACGGTACTTCTTGAATGTGGTGAGGGTGATGATGTCATCTTTCCATGACAGGAAAAATGCTGTCAGGTAAGAACTCCTGCTGTTGACCAACAGCATCATATAATTGGCTCCACCTATAGAAGTCACAGACACAATCCACATAGGTCAAGGGAGACCTTCTCATTGATGGGGAAATTGCATTCAGTAACCCCATTGTAAGGCTGGGCAGTGTGTTTCCCATACATGCAGTCCTTGCAATCCCAGGAGCATCCAGTCCCCCTTTTACATTCAGCCCACTGAATATGTTGCCCATGATCATAGTGCATATGGTTTTCATGCTCACATATCCTAGTCTCTCATGCCATAGCTCCAGTGGCACAGGTACATTCTGAGACCCTGCAACCATGGCCTTTAGTTTACTTGATGTGGTGGGTGGTGACACAAAAGATAGGTTGAGGAGGTACATCCTATTCATGGCTATGCCAACCAGGCACATTTGTCCAGAGGGGTCTGCAAAGTTGCCTTCCTCCCTTTAAATAGGACCAAGAATTCAGCCTCATTGAACCTGCCAATAGATATGAGGTTTGCTGCCAGGCCTGGCATGTGCAGGGCTGCTCTGAAGACAAATTCCAATGGAGATCCATCCATCAGGCACACTGTCCTTTTCACCATGCCCTTGCCTAGGATTGCAAAAAAGCTGCTCTTATTCACCCCCTGTCCTGTGCATGCCAATAGAAACTCTTTGTAATCCATGAATATGCTCTTGTCAGTAAAGCAATGGTTGCTATCCCCCAAGTTGGCATATGTGAGCATGGTGGATGTCAATTTCAGTGCAATGGTGCCATTCTCAGCCTTCAAAAAGTAATCCTCAATAATCCTCATGTCCTCATTAAACACAGCAGCTGGGGCATATACTTCTTCACTCATTTGTGCTGTTATGGCATATGTTACATGGGATTGTTGGCTGGACACAGCAGCTACATTGGCTGTCACTGATGACTGGTTCGAGTTTGGTGCATCTGTGTTGGGTCTGTTCTGGAAGTGTTTGGGGAATTGACCTTTCTTGCTGATGGTGTGACTAGTGTGGCTGCAATTTGGATTGATGCATACAAACTTTGCCTTGGGGTTGACCTTGGCCTGAAGTGCTGTGGTAGCTGGTTGTGATGCTGTCTGAGCCAATATGAGATCCCAATATATGCTCAAACCTGTGATTGTGTTTGCAGATGTTGTGGTTCTGTGGCGCATTCTGATGGATTGGGAACCACAAAAGAGGGAGGGAGGCAAGTATAATCACCCTAAATGCTTTGCTGCTGACTTCTGCCCCCTTTTCCACAGCCTTGCACCACCTGATGTTCAGTTGTTTCAGGTGTTCCCTCAGATCTCCACCCTTAGCTATTTTTGAATGTTTGGCATATACAGCTGTGATAGCAGCCCAGGCTTTGGCTGTAGTTCCATTCATTTTAATACTCAGTGCATGTGGGTTTTTTATGTTGTTTGTGATCAGGTCCATGGTCCACCCATCATGTATGCCCCATTCTTTGATTGATGGCAACTTCAAAAAAAAAAGCTCAAAAATTGAGTATACCAAAAGTGCTTATTTTTCTTTGAAAATTACAGTAGACTAAAAATTACAAGGGTGATTTTGAGTTGAACTTGGATATTGTCAAGCAGGACTTGGGAATTTGATCTTTGTGCCAGCTATTGTTCTTCAAAACTCTAAGTACAAAACCAGTCAATCATGGCACTGAAGTGATCCAGAGGTGGTTGAGAGTTTGACAGCTGTTCAACTCAAAAAATCACCCTTGTAATTTTTAGTCTACTGTAATTTTCAAAATGAAATAAGCAATTTTTGTATACTTAATTTTTGAACTTTTTGTTGAGGTTGAAGCTGTTTTTTGAAGTCCTGTTTTGGCTGATCACCCAAAATGCTCACAGAACGTAACGAGTTCCACGAGTTTGTCGCATGATGCAAAGTCGAGCTGGTTCACGAGCCTTTTGAAGGTATATACAATCGAACAGTACCTCTGCGCATATGATGGATGCCACTTGACTATCACATCCCTCAATCCCTTAGGTTACCTAGATAACCCATGGTCACTGATGCCAAGCTCGTTGAATAAAGTGAGGTGGAGCAAGCATCAATGCCTCATGTGCCCCCACCTTTAACTATCGTGACCTACGCCCTTCCCCCCCTCTGGGCTGTTCTTCCATCGAAACACATGGGAGTTTACCCATATGGACAGGTATGTGCACTCTTTTGAGCCCGCTATCTTTCATAAGAATGATACCATCCATTCTCAGGATCTTGTTCGTTTGCATCAGTGACCAGCACTTGGGCTGTCGTTGGCTGTTGCATAAGGCTGTTCACAAATAATTGCTTTGAACGCCGGGGACAACGTTATTCCGTTTCATCAAGTGAAATAGTTGTGGTTGACCGACATGCATCGTTTGAGGATACCTTTGCCTACTGCATCGGCAAGAAGGCGACATAACGCCTTCTCTTTCATAATTCAATCTCCTTATATTTCCAAATCCCCCGATTCATCTGTGTATTTTTAAATCGTGTGTAACCACATCTCTTGAGACTTGACGGAACTTGTCAGCCGTTCTTATCTGCTCAAGATACATGTGGTTTGTTCAGCCACTCGCTGTTTGCATAAATCTCAATGGACACATCTTTACAACCCAGGAACCTCACCTCTACCCAGAAGTCATGGAGCCTGCCCTTGTTGCTTCAGCGGGAAAGCCACCTGTTGAGAAGGATGAGAAGATTTCCACTGCAAGTCAGCCAGCATCTTTCACTGACGAGAAGTTGGGCTGTGCCAACGAGAAGGTCATCACCGTCGCTGACTCTGACATTGGTGATGTCTTTGCTGAGGGCCCACGCTTAATTGATCTCGGTGCAGATGGCAAGGAGCGTCCTATCGGTTTGTCTTTTTCTTTGTTTTACATTCAGGTCTATCTCATCATCGTGGCCTTTTGCAGAAACCGACTCCGATTACTCGACGCGCCTCATCACTCTTGACGACGATCTGACGCTTCCTATTTTTACCTTTCGCATGTGGTTCCTCGGCCTCGGACTGGCTTGCTTCGGTGCAGTCCTTGGCCAGATTTTTGTATGTAGTTCCCACCCATGGTAACATTAGCTCGAGTTATCTTACCTCGGTTCCAGTATTTCCGCCCACAAACTGTTCGTGGGACTGTCGAACCCATTTGTCTTAGAAACTCACGGCTGTCCATAGGTCACCGTCAGTCAGCTGTTCCTTTTGATTATCTCCTATATGCTTGGAAAGGTCAGTTTGGTTGTGAACTTGAAATTTGTCATTGTATGACTTCACTGTGGGATTTAGGTGATGGAGGATATCGTTCCTGGGCCAACTACTGCAGCAAGGATACAGACCCGCGATAATCGTTTCTGGAGGTCAGATTATTATACTTGACAGCCCGCTTCCAGTCTAAAACTGACATTACAATGCGCTCTAGATTCATGAACCCTGGTCGATTCAGTCAGTATATTACCAGTCGTTCTTTTCTAGTAATTATCAAGTATTTTAGACCTCAAGGAACATGTCGCTATCACGATCATGGCATCCACAGCCTCGGCATCTGCAACAGCTATTAGCATTTTTGCTGCTCAAGACCTTTACTACAATGTACGGCCAAATGCTGCTGTGGGCATTTTCACGTTCGTGTTCCTTTGAGATCTAGACCGCCCTCTAATTAACCAATACCTACAGGTTGATTGGATCCCAACTCATTGGGTACGGGACCGCAGGTTTGTTGTAACTCTCCACCGGCTGATACATGGTAGACGAACTGAGGCCTCTTCCTAGGAGTAATGCGTAGCTTCCTTGTGTACCCAACGTTTGCCCTCTATCCCCAGCTGATGCCCAATGTTCAACTATTCGAAACTCTCCATCGTGGACACGAAGCTGTAATGCAAAAGAAACGCCTCAAGTTCTTCTGGTTCATCTTTGTTGCCATCTTTGTCTGGGAATGGTTTCCCGTATGTTCACTCGCGAGCATAATTCTTCCCTTACTCAATAAATTGATTTTCAGGAATACATTGCCCCGTATGTTGACAACTTCTTTTTTGGGCTTCAATACTAACAAAGATCAGTACCCTGACCGGCATCAGCATTTTCTGCCTTGCCAACCAGAAGAGTGCGTGGTTCACTCGGATCTTCGGTACGTGGTTCAGTCATGAGGATTCTTGCAAAATCAAACACGTGGTCTGGCAGGTGGCGCTGCTGGCAATGAAGGCCTTGGCGCGTTCTCTATATGTCTGGATTGGGCATACGTCGGTGCAGGTGGAGGATCCATTGG
The DNA here is from genome assembly GCA_018855915.1 of Tephrocybe sp. NHM501043. Taxonomy (NCBI): domain Eukaryota; kingdom Fungi; phylum Basidiomycota; class Agaricomycetes; order Agaricales; family Lyophyllaceae; genus Tephrocybe; species Tephrocybe sp. NHM501043. Next base: position 8,844 of record JABCKO010023947.1, read on the forward strand.
TGCTTTGTTCACTCCGTTGTCAACCCAACTTTCTCTGTACGCCGGATGTGCCGTCTGCATGTATGTTGTTACTCTTCCAGGTCATTATGGCTATTAACTCCTACTCTGTTCAAGGATTGCATTTTGCGCCTGTTACGCCACCAATACCTGGAATGCTCAGAACTTTCCGTTCCTCACGCAATTGTTGTACTATGAGGATGGTAGGTGTTGAATTAACCAATATCAGCCAACCTTCAACCTTTTGGTGCATCAAACAGGTCGTGAATATGATCAACTATCCATCCTTAATGACGACTTTACACTTAACATGGAGAAGCTCGAGCACCAGGTAATACACCAGCTTACCCATATCAGCTGTTCTAATAAAAGCTCAGGGCCTTCCATGGTACGCGGCATCACAGCTCTTGTACAAAGTCAGCCGGACAATCTATATTGGTGGTATGTTCAGCTTGTGATACATCCGTCTTTGATCGGTCTCATCCTTGATCCTGACAGCTGCGGTTACTCATTTCCTCCTGTGGCATTCGAAAACAGTTTTCGATATCATTGTCCAGAGCAGGGTTTGGCGTCTCCGCTGTATTTGTTTTATACGCTTGCTAAAGGATCTCTTTCCAATAGAAAACTGAATGTCAGGACCCGCATTATCAGAAGATGAAGGTAGCCACTCTAGTAGAGCAGGATCATATGACAATTGATCATGAGCGATTAGGTCTACAGAGAAATCTCCAACTGGTGGTATTTCGCCATCTTCATCGGGACATTTGGTATGGCTCTGGGTACAACATATGGCGCCAAGTCTGGTTTACCGTGGTGGGCACTTATCATCGCCTTGACTTTCGCATGGCTATTCGTGCCCATCATCGGAACTCTTTACGCCACCGTTGGTTATGCACCCAGCATTGAAAACATGGTTCAGGTAACAGATTTGTCTTCATGACATTACTATGTCTTGCTGTAATCACTCATAGTGCTTAAGATGCTCGGTGGTGCCATAGTTCCAGGAAAGCCCGTCGCAAACATGTACTTCACTTTGTACGGATATAACACCGTAACACAAGCCCTAGCGCTGTTGCAAGATCTGAAGCTGGTACGTGTGCACAGTAACTTATTTTGAGAACCAATTAATGTAACACGTAACAGGGCCAGTACACTAAACTGCCTCCGACTGTCACCTTTGTTGTTCAGGCGGTTGGAACCGTGATTGCGAGTCGAATTTGACGGTATCTTCTCAAACTCGTATTTAACGTGATCGATCCTTTAGGGCGGGCTCCTCAATTTCTTGATTATGAAGGTATTTGAGCCCCATTGTAAAATGCTTTTGTAGCTAACTTGCTGTTCTCAGACTGTCGTCAACTCTCAGCGTGAGATCCTTCGATCAGTTCAAGGAACGAACGTCTGGTCGGGACAACAGGTACAATCGTACAACAGCGCTGCAATTGCATGGGGTGCTTTGGGTAAACCACTATATGCTGCCGGAACTCGTTATGGCGTATGCTGTTTCTTAAATCTTCCATGGAAAGCACGAACATTAACGTGGTCTGCAGTTTGTTCCGTATATGCTCATTGCTGGTCTGGGATTCCCCATTCCCTTTTGGTTGCTTCACAAGAAATACCCCAGGTTTGGTTGGAACAAAATTTTTACCCCAATTCTTGTTGGTGAGTATATCCGCACATTTGGGTGCTAAAAACACAAACCCCTTGACACAACGACCAAAACAGCGGAGCTTGGATATTTGAGTGTTGGTGTCAACTCCAGTGTTTTCACTGCCTTTCTCCTTGCGGTGTTTTCCCAGTATTATTTGAGAAGGTGAGTGCTATCAGTTGTAATTCCCGCCATCCACTCACAATGTCTTGACTACTCAGGTATCGCGCCACCTGGTTCCGCAAATATAACTTCCTTATGAGCGCTGCATTGGATGGGGGCACATCGGTAAGTAGATTGTTAGAAAGAGCTTCTGTATACGTGATTCATTGCCCTACACAGGTTATGATCTTTGTCTGGACTTTTGCTGTCGGCGGAGGCAGTGGGACTGTTCGACCTTTCCCGACTTGGGCCTTGGTAAGTCTACTATACGATATTCAACGTTGTCATACACTTACATGTACGCAGAATCCCGATGGCAACCCCGACCATTGCAAACGCTTAACCTGAGCCTGTCTTGTCAAGGCATATGTAATCTGAACGATTCCGATTTTTTTTTCATGTGTTATTACAATTTATCAAGTGTCTGTGTACAATGAAAGCATTTGGGTGAAACTCGTCATGACATCGCGCCAACAAGATCGTGTGTAACAGCTTCTCTGGCATCTCAAGTTCAGTCCTAAGTGTGCAATCAATAAAACTGCCATCACGGTTCGTACATACACATACCTCTTCATCAGAAGCCCAGTCTTCAAAATCATCGAGATGAACTAAACCTTGGTTTATGGTCTTGGGAATCATGTTCTTAATGCCATCTTCAAAAAATTGCAAGTCCACGCCATCGTACTTGATGGGAACGAGGTGAAGGGAGAGGTCATTCCCGGGATATTGGGAGAAGAACGCCTCTATTTCTGCACAACTAAAGTCCTTGATTGTCTTCACTTCGTTGCGAGGCTGACTGAGGGAGAGCCAGGTCTTGATTTTGACGCATGTCGTAGGTGACACCGTGGCGATAATTTCTTTGAGCCACGAGGCATCATTGGAGAAATGTTCGGATGAAATATGGAAGGTGAGGAGGTTGGTGTTTTCCATGAGAGATATCGGAAACTCCGAGTCTGGAAACGAGTGAGGAGAGGCCGTGGTCAGAAATGTACGAGTCTTACCATTGTCACGGCTGGTGTAGTTAATGGCCAGATGGAGGTGCTCTAACGTAGCGCCGGCCGCCTTGATGAAAGCTCCGATATTTTGAACACTATACAGATCATCCGACAGGGTAGTGAAGGATAGCTTCGTCATATTTTGCGCGTGGAGATATTTATCATGCGCAAGCAGGGGAACTGTCACCTCAGTGACCAACAGCTTGAGAGACGTGACCAAAGACAGACAAGAGAGTTTTGGCAGGTCTGGTTGACCACGCAGCGCGTAACGTAATGACAAGATTGGGCTTGAGTCGAGGTGTCTGTGCAATTCCCGGATCTCGCGCCAACCGAGAATATTCATGTGGCGGATTTTCAGGTCAGAGATGTGCTGAAAAGGAGCGAGTGACTCTTTGATAGAGGCATAAGTGATAGCAAAGGCGTCCAGAGCTTTTATGGGAGGGAGGCCTACAATTGCTTCCTGTGCGCGGCTGCTCAAACAGGGAATGTGCAGCGCCATAAGCTTCAGCGCCGACAGGTTGGTCATGTAGGGCAGCGCCACCTCAAGAGCCGCACTGAGGTCGCGATACGATGATAGGTCACCAAGGTGAACGCGTTTACACAAGATGCCACATCGGTAATCGGGACCGTTTATTTTGAGAGATCGGATATCTGGTCCAAGAGTCGAGAAGGGGGCTTGGAGGAGTGTGATGAGGATTTTGTTTTTGGCTATTGCATCCCGACCATCGACAGTGACGTTGTGGGTGAGCCATCTGCGCGTGCACGCGAGCCAGAAAGAAGATACGCGGCGGGTTGAAAGCAGCGCTGATCGATCGTCATGGAGGTGGTCGATGATGCGTTCTTGCACATCGGGTGGGATCCGCGGATCCGGCTCTGTGTGGGGCCTGTACGAGATCAGCGCCCCTTGATTAGAATGGTTATGCCGACTTACATCTCAATTTTGTCAGCCATCGTTGTCCTGGGGTTGTGGTTAAGGGGTAAGGAGGGCGTGTTCATCGGACGAAGCCGACCCAGTGGCACATGATTGAGACTATATTTGGGCGTGGATGATCAGTAACGACCCCGATATCGTACCTCAGTGGGCGTTCAACATTTCGTTACGCCACAATGTTCAGCTTCTCGTTTCAAAAAGAGGGCGACAAAATTAGACTCTGGGATGTCTCGATGAGTACTGCATTGCATTTATGATGCCTCGGACGCTCGCACCGTAGCTACTGAGGTTTGTAGATGTGATGGAGTATGTCGACCCCCCGCTACGCGGAGAATGAGCGAACCGGCATATCCATACCGTTTCAAGTCGCTTCCTAGGCCGGATAAGTATGCACACCCCCACAGCTGCTGCTGCTTTGCAACTGGAAAGTTTGTTGGAAGCCTGGGAGCCATGGGACACGACTCAGGTGGACCGTGGACGCGACAAGCTTGAATGGAACCCTGGACAGGGAAGGAACGTGAATGGCCTTGACGAAGCTCTCTTGCTGTAACGCACCGCGTTTGACGGGCGATAAGGATGCTGATAAGGTGTTGCGGGTTGGTAGCCTTCGTTAGTAGTCCGCCCAGACCTAAAGCCCACCGTGACAATGCGTCTCACATCGAAATCCCTCCGAGCACTCCTCGCGCTCCTCGCCGGTGCGGCGGCGGCGGCGGTCTTGCCCGACGCCAGCCGTGGCGAAACTGCACATTGGGCGGCTAACAGCACGTGCTGCTCTGGTTGGTGTGTCAGTGGGACGGTATGTTTGACATCAGGCGATCTTGTTGTATGCCGGGGGTCTGAACGCAAGTCGTGTAGTGAGTGACGCAATGAACCTTTTTTTCGTGGGTTGCTGATGTTTTGTGATTGATAGCGGTGTAGTGGATGAGTAGTACCATGTGCTGCGTGAGAGTATATACTTACCTTGAGGAGGTGTTGCTGAAATGGAGTGGGCGGACGGAAAGCAGAAAGAAAGGATGGATTGGGTCAGAACTCCAGTGCAAGGTAATAGGTGTGTATGTATGTAGGGGTAATGTAAGTAGCAAGGCAAGGGAAACTACGAGGCGTCCTCGGCTTCCCAGTCCAGTGTGACGGGCTCGAGGTAGCTCTCTGGGACGAGGGCGTGTTTGCTCTCCGGGCCTGCGCCTGCGCAGCGGCCAGCCTCTCCTGCGTCACCGTCAGAGGGGTCGGTGGAATGGGCAAAGTCAACGAGGACAACGGCCCATCCGACGCCGCCGCCGCGGCCCACGACGCGCACGATCTGGTCCTCCTTGAGCTCCATCTCGGCGGTGCCCTCGGGCTCGAAGGCGTAGAGGGCGCGGTAGAGCCCCGGGTAGAGGGGTTCTTCCTCCTCCCCCTCGTCGTCGTCGTCGGACACGGGTTCGGAGGAGGAGGAGTCGCCGCCGGCAGCAAAGTTGAGGTCCATCTCGGCTTGAGTTGGCGGGGCGGAGGCAGTGGGGTGAGGGCAGCCGTTGGAGCCGCCCCAGCCGCTGCGGAGGAGATCCCAGGCGGCGTCGACGGCGTCGTGATCGTCGTCGGACTCGAGGTCGTCGTCGTCGTCGTCCGGGAGGCCGGCGAGCTTGCGGGTGAGGACGGCGAGGTGGTTGGCGTGGGGGACGAGAGAGCCGAGGCCGTGGAATCTGTCGTCGGAGGGGGAAAAGGCAAAGTCGCGGATGAAGATGAGGGGTTTTGGGGCGGGCGGGGGCGGAGGGGGAGAGGGGGGTGGGGAGGGGAGGACGAGGGGGGCGGAGGGGCGGGAGCGGGGGGGTAGGGGGGGGGGGCGGCGGGGGGGGGCGGGGGGGGGGGGGGGGTGGGGGG
>JABCKO010023948.1:0-12851 GCA_018855915.1 Tephrocybe sp. NHM501043
TCCTGCCCGCGCTCTTTCATGGCGCCTGGAACATCTGAGTATGTTGACTCCGATGCGATCGACCGAAACGAGTTCAACTCTGTACATTTCGCGTCCATGGCATCCTTCAAAAAACTTCTCAAATCCGAACAGCACGTCCCGCTCCTAGAAGACGCCGACATCCTGAGTGTATCCACAGAAGACCTAGTACACCCCGTCATCGCAGTCGAGGCTGTGAACTCCTCGTCGCTATTCGACGGTTTTCCCTTCTTCGTCTTCTCCTGCCTTCGCTTATACTCCCTAGCCGATATCGGAAGAACCACAGTCTCTTTATGCATGCTAAGCCTTGTAAATCGCGGGGTAGTTACATATGTATTACCCAGCATCCAATTTTCATACCCCGAGTTGCGGAGAAGCTGGTGCTGTTTCTGAGACTTTGGGTCCCTTTCCCGGATTCGGGTAGTAACTGGCGCACTTGAGAGATTCGGCAGTGTTGGCGGCGCTACGCATGGAGAAGGCGGGCAAGGAGGTGGATGAGACAACGGTCCAACGACGGAAACGGGGCGTGATTCCTTCATCATATTACTGGGAGGGCGGGAAGTGGAGGCTGCGGGCGATACTGCTCTACATCGCGTACCTTGTACCCACGGTATGGGAGGGAAGGGTATCAACGCCGGAGTGGGTGGGAGAGGATCTGTTGGCGGAAGGGTCTGCGAAGGGCCCCTGACGCGGATGGATGAGCGTGTGGCAATTGGTGCCAATGACGTCTTAGAAGAGCCCTGGATTGACGTCGAACTCTCAAGAGGCTGGTCCAGAAGGAGTGATGTTGCGAAGCGGATGACTGGTGTTCCGTCAGAATAACGTTGTCGTTTAGCCGCGCAGGGCGAGCAGGGCAGAGCAGGGTAGGTGGGAGACGAAAGCTTTTCAGAAGGTGGCACCTTTCGACGAATGTGAGATATTGCAGGCCCGGCAAGGGGAGACGAGCGCATGGGGCGCCTATCGGAGTAGCTGAACCGTCTATTTGGGGGCGATGTTGGGAGCCTAGGCTCTGAATAGAGAAATTCATGAGTTGTGTTCCGAACGCCACTGGGAGCACGAGCTCTTCCATGTGCATCACCTGGACCGTCCTGCACATGGAAACGGTCATTGTCCTCCTATATGAGCAACTGCTAGCTCAACCTGTCATGTCTATCAAGGAATGCAGTCGACTCACCGCAGTAGTAGACATTGCGATTCCTAAAGGGTCCATCAGAGCCAAGAGAGACGTGTAGTACCGGTGTCGTGGAAGTCCCTTGGTGAAGGTAGATGTTCAGAAGTGATCGAAGACCATGCTCAAGAGGGTCTGTGTGGTTTTATATCATCGAATATCAACATGCCCAATGGAAGGTGAGACCATCATCTCTGTTGCCTTCCAGCATTCAAAAAAAAAAGTCCAGAATGATGCCGATGATAGTGCTTGTTCGGACCTAGCAGCACCCCGATTTTTAGTCACGGAAAGCAGCGTTGCCCGATACTCGTGTGGGGCGCTTCGGATAAGCATAGGGGCGATTTGAGGTCTATATGTGTTAAGTAAACGTACGAAAGTGTATGTGGCGACAACGAAATGGGTGAGGGGCAAGGGAGCTTGCAGAGGCGTGCGTATTCAATGTTCGAATGTCTACAACGGATCGGTTGATGAGGATGACCAATCATCCATAAATTCACGCTCTCCTTTTCAAGGCGCCAACCACCCCTGCTATGATAGTGGACATGCGCTAGCAACATGGCTGCTGTCTTCGAATGGCGGGCCCAGGGTTTCTAGTCCATTTAGGTCGATATCGCTTTGGTATTGTTGCCAATGGCAGCTTGCGAGATTGAAAGGCACCATTTCACGCTGGACAATATGTATGTTCAATGATGGCTCCGACGGAGCTTCGAAGAAGAGTATCTTGAATTAAGTGACGGTCTCCATTATCCATTAGTCCTAAGTACGCATAAGCTACGTCAGTAGTGCGTAGGTTGCTTCCCTAAAAACGAAATACCAACAAAGAACTCAGCACAGCTAGGGAAACGGAACACCTCTTACTATAATGAAAAGAAAGCACTACCCACCATCTACGAACATATTTCTCGTGGCAGCCGGCAAGGTAGCAGTCAAACCATCGATGTTGCGCTTAAGCACGACTTGGCATCCCAGCCGGCTTGTGTCGGTCAAGCCAAAGGCCATGTCAAGCATGTCGTTTTCTTCATTGTCCGGTTCGGGCAGGAGATCGTAGTGTTCTGGAGTGAGAATTATATGACACGTGGAGCAGGCCACCGATCCTTCGCAGGTACCTGAGGAAGGTGAAGGTTTGCCGATGGAAAGGGATAATGAAGGGAAAGGGGACAATAAGGCATGGCGACGGTGAGAACGGAGTTGATTGAGATTGGAAGTCCATGCGCACCTTCCAAATCGATGTCGTACTCATGTACTACAGATAGCAGATCGTCCCCTTCATTGGCCTCTACGGTCCGGATAAGATTTCCCTTCGAATCCTTAAAGTGAACCTTGAGTCTGGACATGAGTCAACTGCCAGCTTCTCCAATGAGAGGCTGAACGCACTCAGTTCCTCGCTCAGGTCGTTCAAAGTGGCCATGTCGCAGGGCTATGAGGAGATCAAAAGCTATAAAAAACAATGAATTTAATGGGGCGTACTTGTGGAGGAGTGTAAGCCGCGTGATTGATATTTTGAGGACCACGTCTGGGACAGCAAACTCCGCCTCCTAGAGCATGATTGTAGCCAATGAGCCTTCGTGCTTACGACGCGTTTGTAGTCGTCAAGACCTGGGCCGAAAATTACGTGCTGCCAAGAAATTAATAGGCGTAAATAACGCGTATCCAGATTCAGCAGGTCTTCCTCGTGTTCGATGGGCCTCGTATAAAAATTCAATATTCAATGGTCGATACGGGATGGATAAGAATCAATTCATAAGCACAACATATGTATATCATGAATAAGTTGTCCCTTCCATACGGGCCGCCTCCGACCTGAATTTATCGGTGCGATCTTGGGTGGAAGAAGTCGGTCTCCCTTCGTTGAATGGGTTCAAGCTCCTCCGTCGAAAGTACGAGGAGAAAGCCCAAATATCAACCCACGAGGTGACTTTCGATAGGGAAAGGTTCACAGCAAATTTCTCGCTTTATGTTCAAACACGTGAGCGTGCACGGACCACTTCTCCACACATATATTCGGAGTTGCAAAAGTAACTTTCTTTTCTTTACAGTCACCTCGATCACCTTTCGTCGCAAGGCCATCTCTTCGCGGGGGCTGCGCTGTCTGGTGGACGAGAAGATGGACCATACGTGGATTCCTGAACTGGGCATGTCGTTTATCTCCACTTCTCTAGGGATTGGGCGACTAATCAGCTTAGGGGACATTTTCGCACACCTTACTTATCTTTGTCTTGCTAGCCAGTTTGATATGCAGCTCCATTTTTCCTCGTCGTAGAATGCTCAGGTGCTCTTCTTAATGTGAAGACCGTCGTCACATAGATTGGCGATTGTCCCGGATTTGCGGCCCATAGCCACTGCCCAATTAACTTGTGATGGCACCACGTTCTGCCGTTCCGGTTTCGACTCATGTCACGTATGCAAACATTGTGGCGCCACACGTCCGGACCTTCAGTGTGTTCGACGATCCTTGCTGTCATGTACGAAGCATAAATACAATTACGTTGAAAAGCGGTCGCCCTGTCGTTCTAATCCTTTTTTGCCCTTGACGTAGATTATATGGATAGGCTGGCCCGGAAACCCTGTTTGTTATTGACGGTAGACCCCCTTTCATAATATAACCCCACCATTTTATTACAACTTTTAAGGGGTTCCTTCTTGTCCGTCATCGTCTGTATCACCGGCCGGAATTGGTCGTGTTTGATCTTGGGGGTAGACCTTAACTGCCTTCCCTTGAGCCATTCCCGTTGCCTGCCAGATATACATTCTGACTCCCTACATCACTTAAACCATCACCTCAGCAGGTTAGATTTCATCTAGACCTCACGAATGACCATCGGGCACATCAAAAAAGGTTGTATAACATTGACATACCATATAAAATAGTGATCATCTGTTTCCTATCGAAATTGTGCAGTACTGAGGTTGAATAGCGTTTTGCGGTGCACGGCGAGTTCGTTCGCCTCAAGAATTTGGCGTGAGTTGACTGGCAGCAAAGAAGCTGATTACAACCTTTGAAGTTGAGGGGCAGCAGGGACAGTCACAACCACGTCACACACTCCCTTCCACAAAATGGGTCCGTTGCCGAAATTCTGCACTAGTGCCATAACAGGGTTTCTCAAGAGTCAATACCGACTTGCATGAAAACCGAGGTTCCGCTCTATGACAGGATTTCTCAATAGAACTATCTGTCTAGCCCAACAGAATGAAAAATGTGCTCAGATCCGGACCTGCGTCCTAACTGCCAGCTGTACCTCTCATAAATCCCTTGGGGATCTTTGATTCGTTCAACGTGACGTACCTTTTCACATCAATTCTATAGCCTCTTTACCGAAAGAGTCGGTAAAATGGCCTTGAACTATTTCCAAGTGGATGAACTCTATACATTCCGCAGCGGCACCGCTATCTATAGTGCAAGGAACTCAACAACTCGCCAACACCATGATACCTAGAGCGCCAACAAACTGGGTATTTTCAATTGACTCTCTGCCTTTCGGATTCTTCCTGGACAAGTGAATCGTGGTTTACGATCGCTCATTGATATCGTCAGCCACAGGATTCCCATCCTCCACTAGTTCCTGTGTGTATAGCATCCGGTCAGAAATAACAGCATATTCTAGCTACTCTTCGCCAATGGGGGACCGCCTGTAACGGAACAGTGCATTTGCACATCTGGGTAATCTGCCACACGTATCATCACAAGGTTGGCGCATGGTCCTATCATTTGATCACAAGTCTGAATGCTAATAGGTAGTTATACATGCGACAAAAGTCTCGCCAGATGTTGATTGAAGTCTCCTTCCATACCTTCGCGAGAGGGAACGGTCGCTATGGTTAGCTTCTACCTACTATCTGCCGTCAACTAGGTTTATTTAAATTCAACAGTCGCAAGGGGTGACTAAATTGTGATCCACCATATCTCGAGGGCATCTACAAGACAAATTTTACTCCATGATCGTTACAGCTTCCCCTTTTTTACTTCCACTTCCCATGCCTTCATCGCGGGGATGACGATGAATGCTGTGTCATTCTGACTCAAAATGACATGGACCCGCTTAAATTTTCAAGAGCAACTCGCAAACTGGCATTCATGAATAGATCACTGTCAACTCAAGTTTGAGCCGCGAGAGGGTTTACAATTTCGACGGGAAGGGCGTGAGAGCTACCTATCAAGTCGACGTCACATTCCTCCATCCGGAAAAGACACGAATGCTCAGAATTTTAGTACTTGCGATCCGACCCAACTCATGACCCGATCACGAGCGGTGGACGACACAGGTACATGCATGTGCATCCATACGCAAAAAAAAAGTACCAGAGAAACTTTTGTTATGGTTGAAACGTTCAAGAACAAAGTTTCCTGCAGCATTGAATTCGTACATATTCCCAAGCCGACTGGTACCGTAATGGTAAGTTATTTTAGTACGGGTCCCTGGAGCTTGAAAAGAGCAGATCCAAACCGGAAGCGCAATCCGCTGCCGTCATCCTTGAGAAAATTGTGGTACAAGTGTCAAGAACGCCAAAGACTGAATGTCAAGATGACATATGCACGACAAGTTCTATGTGAGAAATCGTGAATTAATGTCTTATGACCCTGGAAGTAGCGGTAGCAGATAACATGTTCAAGACAGGGATCCCCAGGGATCCCCACGGAACAGGCTTTATGGCAACGACGGCGATGAGCATCGGAGAATCCTCAGCAATCGATGCCAGGGAAAATGGTCGCTAAATGGGTAGCTGCGTAACCGGTACCAGATACCAAGATCCATCGGGAACATTTCGTGGACCGCAGATAGAAAATACTCTCAAGGTCACACGGGTGGTTTACTGTGGCCCACAGACTGTAGTAAGAACCAAGTCACATGTGTTGGTGACCAGACAGCCGCCACCCGGATCAGAAATGGCGATCTCTAATTGGTGAGGGAAAAAAGTCCAAGTACCTATGAAGTCGTCAGAATGTAGCTGTCTCATGCCAACCTTCAGGTACTGACTGGTTATGTACTGGTATGATTTAAGTGACTTACAAATTCGAGCGATCGGCGAAATCCGAGAACACGTGCAGGGATCTGCGATTGTGAGAACATCAAGATTGGACTTTCAGACCATGTCATGCCTAAAGTCGCTTATGAGTTTACTTGAGTGGTCTGTTTCCGCTATATTAGCACCTGCGTTTCAACATCTATGGACGGTGATTACGGGTCACATAGCGAAACTTCACACATATTTGCCAGGAATAACTGGCAGCTCTAGCCCCAGACTGTTCCCCGATCATTCGGACCTGGGGACAAAAACCTGATCAGCTTTGTGGCTTGGGACGCAATTATGCACGCACCTGGTCACAGTCATCGATGAGAAATCTGCTGCTCAGATCTGCCGCCGCGTTCTGGTGCCTTCGAAATCGGCTTTGATCTGTCCGGCGGCGATCGTTTTCTCATCTTCCCGAAGTGGAACATCCTTCTAACATTCATATAAAGCGCCTTTTTGGCTTCGATGATATATAAATCTTCGCCCATTCGGAGCCTTTGTATCTCTCTCTGACGAACCTTTGGGCTCTCCAATCATGATCTGGTTCCAAATATTCCAAGACGGTCCCGAATACGAGGCCCGAAAGCAGAAAGGTGTCTTTACTCCTCCAAACCTATCTTTGAAAGACCTACGCGACGCGGTACCTCCGGAATTATTTGAGAGGTCTACTATTAAGAGCCTGTACTATCTCCTCAGGCATCTGGCCTTCACGTTCAGTTTCTATTACATAGCGACCCACATCAGCGGCATTGCTCAAATGATGACCGATGTGCCAATAGCACGACAGGTGGTGCGAGGGATGCTATGGATACTGTACTGGGGCTGGCAAGGTGTTACTTTTGCTGGTATATGGTGTCTCGGTATGTCGCCTCGCTGTTGAGCCGGCTGGTAGATTGATAAGATGGTATCGAATTGTAGGGCACGAGGTAAGGACGAGTCTTTCTCACACCAATTGCGGCTTCAGAATTGACCATCAAATACATTCAATAGGCTGGCCACGGAGCCCTCTCGCCAGATCCTTGGGTGAACACAATAATCGGAATTGTCCTTCATACATCGGTCTTAACGCCCTACCACGCTTGGCGTGTCACCCACCAGGCTCACCACGTATGTCCCGGTATATACACCTGCTTAACGCCAACCCACTAATGCGTAATTTTCTAGAAATCGACTAACAATATCGAACGTGATGAGACATACATTCCGCCAACCCGAACGGACTTCAAGCTCCCCGATGGAAAGGTTGCCGTAAGGATGGACTATGCCGAAGTTCTCGAAGAGACGCCTGGGTTCACTCTTTTCAAGATGTTTGTCCGTCAATTCTTGTGAGTAACGTCTCCCATGCCTCCACCACCATCATGTCATATTCATCAGTTATCTGACAGTGGCTTTCAATTGTACCTCATGTGCGAATCCTCTGCTTCAATATGAACGTCACCTTGATCTCACTCTCTGGCTATTCTAGACACAATCGCAAGGGAAACCCGAGATATCCTCCTGGGACGAGTGTGAGTTCCATTTCCAAAGACGATCGATGATGTTCGAGACTCATGGTGTCTTCTATGTATAGCATTACAAACCATCGTCAATGCTATTTAAACCAGAACAGCGTGCGAGAAATAGCAACTGTGCCTTCAGCAGTGAGCCCTCATACAACATACACAGGTCGATCGATAATCTACTCCAACATCGCCATCGGGTCTATGGTCGTGCTCCTCGCAGTTTACATCTACAAAACAAGCTGGTCTGACGCTTGGTTTTATTACTTTTCGCCATGGCTGGTGCGTCGTTCCGCCCTTAAACCTAATTAAGCGCGTCATTGACCAGAATATCTTAGGTCGCTCATAACTGGTAAACACCTCGGTTGCCACTGTCAAATACGTTTCTCATTAAGTCCCAATCCTGACAGGATCGTCATGTTCACATATTTGCAGCACAGTGATCCAACGATCCCGTATTATCGCAAGGTGAGCCTCGGAATTTGCGGACCTAAAGGTGGCTGCATGGCTGACCCGGGTTGTACAGGAGCAGTGGACCTTTGCCCGCGGAGCTTTGGCTACTGTCGACAGACCACTGTTTGGGTGGGTGGGGCGCTTTTTTTTCCATAACGCAAGTTGCAACATTTCTGCCTTTGGGACGCTTCTAACTCACTCTGTTCTTGGTCCATAAACTAGATAAGCACAGATCACCTAGCACACCATTTCTTTGCATCAATACCGTTCTGTACGTGCATCGATGGGCCTTCTTTTATGTATTTCATGACGCCGTCTAGATAATCTTCCCAAAGTAACAGAAGCCATCAAGCCGGTCCTTGGGGACTACTACAATTATGACTCTACGGTGAATGCCAAAGGTTCTTTCGATCCAGTTTGGTACTAAATACTTGCCTGCTGTAGCCCGTGTTGTATGCGCTTTGGAGGTCATTCACTCAGTGCACTTTTGTCGAAAGTGAGGGTGCCGTCCTTTTCTTCAGGAATCAATATGGCGAGGCAGTAATGGAACCTCGAATCTGAGAGCTCCGTGCAAGAATTTTCTTGAGGCGCCAAAAGAACTGATTCTAACTAAACATATGCGCTCATAAAGAATTTACGATTTACTCGTATCCTAATTGTACGATATCATTTACGAGTCATTCAGCCACTTCGGGCTTGTATAGTTAGCATAGTAAAATTCACTGATCGAATCGTGATCGAATATGTGCCGAATAGTAGTCGAAAAATAGTGTAGAAGTGAGGCGCAGCTTGCATTATAATGCAATATCAATGCAATATTCAGCGAATGAGGTTCCTGACTTCCGAAACTGTGCTTTTGACCTTTCGAGCCATAAAACATACGAATCCCAATACTACTGTCGAAGATCCTGTTCGCTATCTTAATTGTGCTGGAAACAAGGACTACTTGTGAAATATGCGTCCGAAGATACACGATCATGTCTGTGTACCCTCACGTGAAGCGATATCCGCTATGATCGCGGGAAAAACAGATGTAAACTTCTCGTTCTTCATGAAGAATCGTCTGGATGAAAGTTTCTTATGCGGCTCCCATAGATACAACTTTCTTGACCATACCGAGCCGGAAGTTCGTCTTCTGTTGATTCTGTCACTGCAACATCGGTCTGTTATTCCCTGGATAAGATCCCAGAAACTGGTCTGAGGAGAAACTATGCCTCAATTTATCTGTGGAACTTTCTGTAACAGAGCAGGCCAGCAGGCTCACAACGACGGGCCAAACTTGTGGAGGCGTAGGGAGAGAATCCTGGGCAGTTTAACTTGCTACAAAGGCGATTTCTATTCTGGACCGATCATGATCCTAATCCGCTGGGTGCGAAATGTGACGCTACTGCTTGTTTCTTGTTCTCCGGCGCCGCGCCTGGACTTGGACATTAAAAAATACGTGACGTACTTATTTGGATTATAGCCCGCCCAAAGCTGAATTTTGCTACATAAGCTATGGGTGGGTTGATTCCCTTATTTTCATTTGAGAGTTGCTGAATAGGCTGCGCAACAGCTTAGTACAGCCGCTAAGCCGCCCTTCTAGATCCTGGGTGATCAACACATATCGATGTTCACGTCTCACTATCGTGTTTGTTGAGTGTCGAGGCAAGACCAGGTTGCCAGGGTACCGCGCGAACATCATAACAGCCCAGTTTCACCTCTTGCAGATGTTTTGAGGAGATGGCCCTTTCGTTTCTTCAGCTCGACTCTCACCGAACTGATTGATGGATGACGCCATTTTGAACTTCTCCCATCAAACACGTCTCAATCGGAGCTCTGGTCTCCCACAAGGGCGCAACCCTGCCTGTCTTTCCTTTGACAGTTTCTACAAGTTAATGGGCCGAGTTGGGACGTCGTAATGCAGGCGTTCTGATGGTATGCATGGCCAGCGGATTTGAGCCATTGCACAAGCAGTCACGGATAAGCAGGATAAGTCAGGGCGGCTACTCTTATGTAGGACCGAGGCTTCCCGATCAACGTATCAGATCTAAACCCTCGTTCATGGCAACATGCGCACCTAAGTCATCGCTCACCGATCCGCAGAAAATCCATTCGATCTCCCAAGTGTCTTTCCCAAACTGCGGCCTGGTGTAGAATCGCCGAATCTGCATTCTCACGCGGAAATGTGATCGCTCACGGCTGCAAGCGCTCATTCAACCCCAATTAAGCTATTACTGGCTTCGCGTATATATATTACAGCTGCCCCAGCACTGAGCGACTAACACTTTCTCCGCTTTCCTTCATCACACCCCATGCCTAGATCGAACACTGCCTCGGCTAGTGCCTCATCCTCGATGTCCGCACTCGATACACACTCACATTCCTCCCGCTCTCCTTCATACCGACCGCCAGGCAAGGCTTGGATAGACCCCGCATCTTTACCCAACTACGGTGATGTCACGACGATACGAGGAAACGCTCCAGACTATGTGAAGCAGCTGAACTCCAACACATTCTTCTCATATGGCGTTGGCGACGAGGACTGCTTCGGACACAAAGTTGGAAAAAGTGTTAAGTTCGTCGACGTTAACATCGACAGGAGGCAGGAGAGGCAAGGCCGAATGGAAGCGACGACAATAGCTGAGGTTCAGGTATCGAAACGTAAGTACTCCATTGGTTTCCTCCAGTATGATAGGACTCAAACATCGCCGACTCACGACCTGTTTATAGACATGCTCAATGGTGCCGGCATGCTTCATGGGGGGTGTGTAGCATATCTCATCGACAAGTACGTTTTTATTAGCTCCGTTGTGTATGCTTCACTTACAGATCCACTGAATAGCTGTTGTAGCACCCCTCTCGTCGTATTAGGATTACTCCAAAACGTCAATGGGGTTGGCGTCACTCAAGCAATGAACATTCTCTTCCACTCTCCTGCGTCCCTGTACGCCTTCATTTAACCTTTGTCTTCCTTACTTGCTCACACTCTCGCCATCTAGTGGTACACGTCTAAGTATCATCAGTACATCAATATCCTTAGGTGGCCGTGTGATGACTTCTCGCTGTGAGGTTAGCTCTTGCTTACGCGCAAGCTCACGCTTCTCCTCATATCCATTTTCATTCCCAGGTTGTCGACAAAGACTCAGGTCGCGTTGTAGCCTCCGCATTCTTGAACAAAATGCAGCCGGGCGCACCAAAACTCTGATCCTCGACTGACACGATCGATTTCCACGTTAACGACTCATACAATATTCTCCACATTAATATGTATACTATCCAATATACCCTTCACGTTCGCTGATCTTGGAAGCACGCTTTACCTGTCAGTTTACGGGTGATTGTGAAGTTTCCTGTTCTGTGTTGGCCCTTACCAAGAACGCCAAGTTCCAGCTTCTTGGCCAAATTCATCGACTTGCGCGAATACTGGAGACATTCCTGACATTGCCAACGTCAATCGGACGATATACAGGTTCCATCAGATGCGTATCAACTTGGTCGCTGCTAGCAAAAAAGCTGGAAGATCTTTTCCACGTATTTGGACCTCCATAGTCCAGTTGTGTCTGAGGATTTTGCGGATGTTTTTGCGGATTGATAGATGTCGCCCTTGGATGTCACAAACACAAAATCAACTATATGTAAAAGGGCGGAGACTGGTCTAGAAACATACGAGAAGTTCCAACAGCTCCCACGCTCAAGTCTTTTTTTTCTATTTTCCCCCTTTCTGCCAGCCTCTCGACCACACGCCACACTCATATTGTTATCCAGGTGACCCGGCAGTCGGGAGGAACGGTATGTCGCTTCGTCCAGACCTTGCCCACGGTTGGTGGCCCTGAAGGTGAAGCATCATGGTATAGCAGGCCTGCCATATGTGGGCGACATCCCCAACCTTGGCGCAACTTGCACAGACGGATGACCGCGGATCCGAATCGTACGCTCTTTAATCGATCCCTTTGTCGACAAATCCCCAAGCTCATTCAGATACTCAAGTAAGTATAAACATATCAGCATCACCGATCAGTACTGAAGTGTCCATTGCAGACATGCGCACATGTCAAGATGACTGATATATCAATATGGTCTCCACCACAACATCATCTTTCCAACGCATACATCTGTAGCGCCATTCAATTCGAAGACAAAAAGGAAGAATAAAAAATAGCGTGATGTCCAAGCGCCAGGGAATAAGTGAGGACCAGCCTTCACTCACTGACCTTCCAAGTCCTAACTTCAAACAAAGACTATTTCTTTCCTTCAGGGCCAACCCAGGGTCGTATCGTCACTCGGGTTTAGAGTGGAAAACAGAAAATGCAATACCGGGACCACCGTTTCGGCGTCTGCTCGGGGTCAGCGTTATCTGGCGCCTTTTCTCGTTTCTCATGCAGAGGACCAGCGTAAACACGGTGGTCGGCGGCTAGAACCACTGAAATTGTGACGCTGCCAAAGACCGAGGCTGGTTATCTTTCCATTTGTTGACCGTGGCACGGACGCTACTGAATAAGTTTGACCATTTCCGAGGACTTGCCGACCTCGAATAATGTTTTGCCGCACCGAAACATGATGTGCACGAGACGGAGACTGGTTTGTTTTCGTTGATTGATAGGCACGCTCGGATTGCGTCATTATTGTGTAGTCTGGACCGCAACGTTGCTTTTGGTTACAACGAAGCTTCATTGCTTAGACATCCCACTCTCAAGGATCTGGCCCCAGGCTATTACTTTTAGCAG
>JABCKO010023950.1:0-14222 GCA_018855915.1 Tephrocybe sp. NHM501043
TGGGGGTATAAATGAACGATAATGATTATGATTTACAAAAGAGAGAGAGAGCGCGCTGTTCGCCGCTCGTTGAACAAGTTGATCAGACGTTGCCACAGTGGATGGGTGGCGCTCGAATGTTCTACACTCCATGACCGTAGACAAGCGCCATATGCTTTGCCCGAAGTAACATAAAGTAATCGGGGCGCACATTGGGCTGTAATTATTATGCTTACTTGGCCCGACGCATGCGCGGTTCAGTAGCACTGAATTAAATTAGATACTAGCCTACATGTTCTCGTCAAGCCACTCCTGTAGAGATGCCAGCCCATATTCGCCTGACTTTTCAGAATCCTCGCTCGGCTTCTCTCCTTTGGTCGATGTGCCAAGGAACGAAATGTCGCCACCTTCCCAATCGGCAAACTTGAACGCGCCACCGGCAGGGCCGGTCGTGTCGAGGCCGCCTATCTCCGGCTTCTCGCCCTCCGCTCCGAGCCCGTCGACACCGACGCCACCGCTCTGGGAGGCGCGGCGCTTCTCGAGCTCGCGCTCGAGCACGGAGCGGACGCGGTTGATGGCGAGGTCGGCGGGGGCGGCGTGCGCCTGGGAGCGGGTGTTGAGGAGGTCGGACTTGTGCGCGAGGATGAGGAGGGAGGGGAGGGTTTGGGAGGGGGGGAGGGAGGGTAGGGTTTGGAGGATGTTGTGGAGGTGTCTTTGTGGGGAGTTGGTTAGGGGAGGGGGGGGAAGAGGGGGAGGACGCACTCTGCGACGGCGGGGGCGTTGCGGGATACGGTGCTGGCGTCGACGACGAAGGCGATTGCTTTGGCGTCGGGGAGGTGGTCGCGGAACTGGTCGCGGATGCGGGGGTGGCCGGGGATGTCGACGACACGTATGGGCTTCTTGGGTGCTGAGAGCTCTAGGGCGCTCGAGTTTGCCTGGAGAGACGTGTGGGTGGGCAGCGCGGTGCCGTGAACGAGCTGGGGTGGGTCAGTGGATGCGGTTGGTAGGAGTAGAAGAGGACACACCGCAGAGAGGATCGCAGTCTTGCCTGCATCTGGAGGTCCGACTAGCAGCAGCGCATTCCCTCGCAATTTCGACTGGGAGCGGCCCACACGGATAAAGACTTGGTCGCGTCAGTGTCAGCCCACAAAGAAGAAACAAGACCGACGTTGGACGAGTAGTATGAGCAGGAGCAGGACTGTCGCCAGGCCTTTTGGTGTGTACAGCAATTCGAGGACATCCATGGTTGGCGTTGAGCAGCCTCAGGTCGAGCTTGTCACGGTCACGGTATTCATCTGACAAAAACATTTCCGATCAGCCAAAACTCTCGTCCCAACCATGCGTCTTCCTACGCATCTGGCTCGGCCCCATGCCAGGGCTACTCTGGCCAGATTCTTTGCCACCGCTTCTCAGGAACGCCGAACTCCACAGACCGTCATCGAAAAGGTCGTCCAGAAATATGCCGTCGGTCTTCCCCAGGGCAAATCAGTCAAGGCAGGCGACTACGTTATGATACGCCCAGAGCATGTCATGACTCACGACAACACCGGTCCTGTCATTTCCAAGTCAGTCTACTATCCCCTCCGTGAACCCTCATAATCATCGCCCCAGGTTCAACTCCATTGGCGCAACCAAAATACACAACCCGGCACAACCGGTCTTTACTCTCGACCACGATGTCCAGAACAAATCACCCAAGAACTTGGCTAAATACGCCTCCATAGAGGCCTTTGCCCGCAACCACGGTGTCGATTTTTATCCTGCTGGACGGGGCATCGGCCATCAGGTCCTTGTCGAGGAAGGCTATGCCTTCCCCAACACCCTCACCGTGGCCAGCGACAGCCACAGCAACATGTACGGTGGTGTGGGCTGCGTCGGCACCCCCATCGTCCGCACCGATGCTGCCGCTCTCTGGGCGACTGGAAAGACCTGGTGGCAGGTTCCCCGCATGATCAAGGTCGAGCTCAAGGGGAAGCTCGCTCCCGGTGTTACTGGAAAAGATGTCATCGTCGCCCTCTGTGGTTCGTTCAACGAGGACCAAGTCCTCAACGCTGCCCTTGAATTCACCGGTGACGGCGTTGCTGCGCTCGGAGTTGACGATCGGCTGACCATCGCGAATATGACGACGGAATGGGGTGCACTCGCTGGTGTATTCCCCGTGGACGAAACTCTTCTCAAATGGTACGACGGTGTCCTCGCCAAACTCGAACTCCGAACCTTCTCCTCGTCCGCAGGGATCCCCCCGCCCCCCGAGCACCCAAGGATCAATCGCCGCCGCCTCGACGCGCTCCGCGCGACGAGCCTCGCATCGGACAAGGACGCAGAGTACTCCTCCCATCTCGTATTCGACCTCTCCACATTAGTCCCCCACGTCTCCGGCCCGAACAGCGTCAAAGTCTCCACGCCTCTCCCCGTCCTCGAGGACGCCCACATCGCCATCCAAAAAGCCTACCTCGTCAGCTGCACCAACTCCCGCGTCTCCGACATCGCCGCTGCCGCCGCCGTCCTCAAAGGCCACAAGATCGCCCCCGGCGTCGAGTTCTACATCGCCGCCGCGAGCTCTGCCGTCCAGCAGGAGGCGGAGCGCCTCGGCGACTGGGACACCCTCGTCAACGCCGGCGCCAAGGTCCTCCCCGCCGGGTGTGGCCCGTGCATTGGCCTCGGGGTCGGCCTGCTCGAGGAAGGCCAGACGGGCATCAGCGCGACCAATAGGAATTATAAAGGCCGCATGGGCCACCCCAAGGCCCTCGCGTACCTCGCGAGCCCCGCCGTCGTCGCTGCCAGCGCGATCAAGGGATACATCTGTGGCCCCGCGTCCCTCGATGCCGCCGCCCCGCAGCTCCCCCCCTCGCACCCCCCTACGTTCTCCATCTCCACCGCCCCCCCGTCCGCCGGAGCCACGGCTCCGTCGGACGAACCCCTGTTCCCCGGCTTCCCCACGACGTTCGCGGGCCCCCTCCTCTTCGCGCCGCAGGATAATCTGAACACGGACGGGATATACCCCGGAAAATACACGTACGAGGACGGCATCACGCTCGAGGGCCAGGCGAAGGTCGTGATGGAGAACTACGACGCGGGGTTCGCCGCGCTCGTCGCGGCGAAGCGCGCGGCGTTTGTGCCGTTTGATGGCGTGCGATGGGAGGGTGCGGTCCTTGTTGCCGGGTACAACTTTGGCACGGGGTCGTCCCGCGAGCAGGCGGCGACGGCGCTTAAGGCGGCGGGTGTCCCGCTGGTCATTGCTGGTTCGTTTGGGGACATATTTAAGCGGAATGCGATTAATAATGGGCTTGTGTGTTTGGAGAGCCCCGAGCTTGTGGAGGAGCTGACGGCGCGGTATGCGAAGGGGGGGAGGAGGAATGCGGGGGGGAGGAATGGGGAGATGACGGTGGATGTGGGGATGAGGGTGGAGGTGGGGATGAGGGATGGGAGGGCGGTGGTGAGTGCGGATGGCGCGGAGGAGAAGACGTATGAGCTCCGCCCTGTTGGGGCGAGTGTGCAGGAGCTGTGGGTGTGTGGGGGGTTGGAAGGGTATATTTTGAAGGAGATCAAGGCGAGCGCGTGAAAAGTATGTTAGAGCGAAAGTTAAAAGCTTGATGGTTTAAATTTTAAAGTTTAAATGCTATCGTGGATTGGATTGACGCGAAGAACCCATTGGATACATATAGATTAGGTACATGGATGTTGTTGGCTGGCGATGAGATAACCAAGAGGCTGATCTGATAATGATACACGCTTTCCTCTCTATATATGCGGGGATTACGCCACAGCCTTCCTGTCCTGAGCCGCAAGGCGGTCGTGCTCTTCGATATTGCTACACCAGGAACGATCAGAAGAGATGCGCCACAGGGCGGTTTCGACAACTCACATCGCCTCCCAGGGGTAGTCCAGCCTATACACGGGCGGGCGTGCGTAAGCCACGATCGCAGTTCAAACGGCGGAGATGGGGAGGCGGGCTCACCAGACATCCTCGACTTCCTCTCCGGCGTAGTATCTGTCGCGCGCGTGTGTGTGAGGATTCAAAAATGCGAGGGTCGAGCGAGAGGAGACGGGGCTTACGGCGTGCCCTCGGGGAGCTCGGCGAGCTTGGGCTTGTTCTTGTTGTGCACGACGAAGATGGCGAACTGGGTCGCGGCGGCGAGTGCTGCGCGTTCGGACTCGGGGTGTTTCAGAAGCTCTTCCGCGACGTCCTTTTTGAGCTCGGAGAGGGCGTATCTGTGGACGGTTTTTCTGCTTCAACGGGAAATCAAAGAGGGGTTCGGGGATACTCATTACCCGAGAGTTTTTCGGGTGTCGTCGACCTCGTCCTGGGGTGCATGATGCGTATGGTTAAGCGGGACGGTGGATCGGAGAGCGATCGAGGGGATCTTACGACGATGAGGATCCTCTTTCCTAGGAGGAGCTTTCCTGGGTTCGGTGATCTGTTTTTTTTTGCATTCCACGATTAATGACGCGGGACAAGTTAGTGTGGGCCCCCCACGCACATCCACTGAGTCCGCACAACCTCCTTGCCGATCATTTCCTGGCTTGTTCCGGGGAGAGGCTCGTAGAGGGAGAGACCGATCGCTTGGATCTGGAGGCTCTTGTTCTCGGTGATTTCTCTAAGGAACGTGCGCTGTTGAAGGGGCGATTAGCTAGCGAGCTATAGAGCGCGCTGGGTGGGACGCACCATCACGCGTGCGGGGAAGAATCCTCTGATAGGCTATGTTGTGAGATGGATGAATGGGATAAGGGTGGGATGGTGCACGAACCCTCCACCTGTGAAAGCGGGAGAGCTCGTCAGCGTCGAGCGGGGGGCGCTCATCAGTAAGGAAATCTGCGCACCGATGGCCACCATGAGGTCTGGGTTGAAGTCTTTCGCCAGCTGGGGCGTGACGCCACGAATGAGATTGTGGATGTCATTGTAGGTAACGCGCCAGTGCTGGACTTGGTCTTCAGACATGGTTGCCGGGGGGTTAGTTTTAGTTTTAGTTTAAAGATAACTTTCCCCTCGAGGGAGAAATTTGATCGGCCAACAATATGATCCGGATATTCCTTTTTTGCTCCCGATCGTACAACTTTTGGGAAGAACCCACATGTCTGGCAAGTCCTTCCTCGAGTTCATGTCGTCTATCAGCCGTTAAAAGTTCTTGTAGATGCTCCATCTGGGTCAGGCTCTGGCGCGGGTCAGCTGCCCACCAAGGCGATTGGCAGCCTCGCGAAAAAACAGAGCGATGTGACGCGTCAAGGGACGCAGAAGCTCAAGTTCGTGCCCACCTTGCCAGCCCGGAGGAAGAAGGAGTGAGTGAGTTGATGTGGTGTCGTCTGATCGCACGAATTATTCATATACATTGCACAGGGAAGTCAAGCCGGTGCGCTCTCGATGGTTTGGATGGAATCTTTGATTTTTCTGACGGTTACTGGTTCGGTCGTTTTGTAGGAACCAACACCAGCGGTTGTGCCAGCTGCGTCTGCGAATGAACGAGGGCGTGGAAGAGGAAGAGGGCGTGGAGAGGCACGAGGCCGAGGAAGGGGGCGGGGGGCGCCTCCCGTCGTCGAGATGACTGCAAGTGGCCCTTTTGCTATGGGTCCTGCTCTAGCGGGCAACACTGGTGCACGCCGCGCCACTCCTCGTTCTAATTTCGCACCTACCCCGATTCCAGGGTCAGGTCCGTCCCTTGGATCCAGTCTTGTGAAGGGCGCTGCTCCATCGCTGAAACGGGAAGGCAAGGGCAAGGAGAAGAAGCTAGAAAACGATGAAGCGGAGGTTTACTCTGATCCTGATGAGGGCGTGGAGATCGTTGATATGGAAGATGTGCGTCAGATGGATTGGATGGCGCCAGAGAGTCTGCGCAAGGAAAAGCAGCGCAAAAAGATTAAGAAGGAGGAGCCTTCGCAAAATGGTGATGGTTTGTCTCATCTATTTTCACTGCAAGGACTGTATGTCGACAAGTATCTCTCCAGGTGCTGCTGGCGACGTCAACCTTGCCAATGCGCTTGATCTCAACGATAGCGACGAGGAGGAGGAACTCGAAGATATCATTGAGCACTTCGCCGCGACCGCCGATGTCGGACAAGTAGGTTTTTAACTAGTGACATGACGTGGACACACAAGTTCATCGCAAACTTTACAGGACCCAGATCTTCGCGAAGAACGGTTATATTTTTTCCAGTTCCCATCCCCTTTCCCAACATTTGTCTCACCAGGTGCAGCTTCTTCGGACCCTGTGGAAGATGTTCCAATGGCCGATGCTGGAGCAGGCAAAAAGGTGGCGTTTACGAATCCTGTCAAGGCTGAGGGTGGACCAGCCAAGGCTCTTGGCGAGGTCGAGGTTGCTCCACCTAAAGTTGAAGGCGTCATTGGAAATTTAGAAGTGTACCGCAGTGGTGTGGTCAAGATGCGGTTAGCAAACGGCATCGTACTCGATGTGCGTAGTCCTGTATTGGCAGCCCTGCATTCTCACTGATAATGTTTTGTGATATCAGGTCATGGCGGCTACTCAGCCGTCGTTCCTCCAGCAAGCAGTGCTCCTTGATAAGGAGGAGAAAAGTCTGGTTGTCCTTGGCGAAGTCAACAAGCGGTTTTCAGTCTCCCCCAACGTCGAGACTCTTCTTTCTTCTATGGAAATAGCCGACAAGAAGCCTACCATGACTCCCTTAGACCACGAAGAACTGATCCAAATGGACATGTAATGATGATTTATTATGAGCCTTACGTTCACGAATACGTCGCGAGCAAGTATGCAACATACAGAAAAGCTAAAATGCATACGGAGGGGTGGCGCCTTAACTTTCAAGGCCCATAACCCATCATAAAGCTTCGCCAAATTTCATCCTGATTCTGGGCCGTTGGTTCCTGTAATGGCCGCGCGGGGTATCCGTAGCCGCTACCCGGATGGGCGCTCTGAACAGCAGGATTATGACCATGAACGTAAGGCAAGTATGGTGGGGATGGCTGTTGTGTGTTACCACTGGTTTGCGGGGGATAAGGGTCGTGTGGCACCCCAAAGTTGGGTGAGCCAATGACGGGGTGGTTGCCTGCGGAATGCGCCAAATGAACATCGCCTGGGCCGCCTACAACAACCTGATTCACCCCATATGAATTCGAGGCGCTTCGAGAATCGTGTATCCCCTTTCCAATGGAAGAATACGAGTGGTCCTCGAAACGATGTAGAGCGTCGTCCATTTGATAGTCGTGAGATTTTTGTGCCATATGGGGAGATGTGTCCATAGAATAGTAGCCACTCGACGTGCTAACGCTCATATGTCGAGGAATAGGACTGCTGTTGGCAGCTTCCTGGTGAAGAGTGGAAGGAGAAGCAGCCATCTGCGATGGCGAACTAGGATTTGACTTGGTAATGACGGCATTATGTCGACCCCCTAACACTTTGAGTTCGTCGGGCTCATCAGAGTTCGGACGAGTAGAAAGGCCGATAGGTTCTTGGCCGCTTTCAAATGCGTTGTATGCCTCAAATGCACGCTGGTAGAGCGAATGAAGGAATTTCTGGACGATTATAAGTTTGTTAGTAAGGATTCAAAATCCCAAATTTCTCACCAAGACAAAAGGCGGACGGCATAATTTGGAGCCTTCTGCGAAAAATGGAATCGCGTGCTCGAGTTCGTGCATAGCTTTATTAGCCAACGAACATCCTGGACTCTCCACAACCAGGGCTCCGAGGATGACCTAACAACACGTTCAGTTATAGAGTATAGTTGTAGATGACGTACGCACACATGACGAGAAGAAACCTGACCAAAAGAACCACACATGACGGCAGAGCGAATTGACAGTATACAAACTTCTCAAGACGGATATGAGGCGACGAGCGGTTTGGAACGCTGCGATCACCGACTTCCTGTATTTATGCTTCAAGGGATCGTTTGATGCCTCTCGGATAGCCTGAACAAAATAGCTTCGATGTATGTACATCAGATCTGATTTATGTCATGATCAGTTCTCAAGGAACAAGTTAGAGGGAAGCGGATCATACGAACTTGAGTCCCTGACGCATAACGTGCAGTACTGCTGCAAAGCGGCTGAGGAATCGCGTGACCACTCATATTCGTTGTCGTTCTCGGGCCATCTCAAGTGCCTCGGAATAAAGAAATTGCGTATGACATCGTCAATGGAGAGGAGTGATGAATACGTTGGATACCGTGTACTGAATACGTGTTCGATTGATATCGACATGCATTTGGCAGAATATCGAAATTTCCAAGCATGAACTTATCAAAATGAAATTAATTTGGGGACGATCTAGAGGAATGTTGGAACATACATCCGGGTGAACCTTCATCGGTTGTGTCCCCAACTTGATGGAGGTCTTCTGGGTATCTGCAATCTGAATGCTGGATGAAAAGTGTTCCCGGCCGTCCATGGACAAGGCTCTGGAGGAGAAAGGCATGGGCGCCAATTTCAAAGGAAAAACTGATATACATACCGACCAACTCTCCCATACAAAAAGTTCCCAAAAGAGCTACATTGATCAGTGGCGGTTTGTGGGTCCAAGTGATGGATGATAGACAAAACTCACATGTCGTCGCCTTTGTACTTCTTGTGGATGGAGGTTCCAAGCGGCGCTATCACGTTCTGATCGGGGTCAGAAAGTAATGTCAGTGCGGGGATATGACCAGACCGGAGGCACATACGGAGTCCAATCTGGAGGATAATTAGGTCACCGGCGATAAAATTTCCGGTCATATGAGACATACCGTCTGCGCAACTCGCGTGGCTAGCCCCGTCAACAGCCATCGTTCTTCCTTGTCAGATTGGCTCGAGTTGTAAATAAATCTGAAGACCAGGAATAGTGCTTGGACCGTCGCGCACGTTACCTCGACCAAGATGGAGTCGAGGGAGAGGGCAGCACGAGCGAGAGCGTAATAAACTTCGGCCACTGTGAAAGGGTCGGAATGGGATTCATCGTATAGGTTGCCATTGGCGAGGATCATGAAAAACACGGCAAGGCGGTGGGAATGCAACGCGTCGGTGCTGGGATAGCCTTCGGAGCCGTATATCGGATTGACGATGGACTCGACAAAGTCATTGAACGGGATGGGATCGTACCTGTCTAATGATTCAAAAACTTGAGATAACGGAGCCCAAATAGCACATACATCCACGCGACGCTCGCATAGTACACGTTGGCCAGTTCTATAGCCCTTGATTTGTGTGGCAGATACGGTATGAAGATGGATTTGTTGTAAGGGCATTCTTTAAATCCAAAGGGAAACGCATGCATGAGATTGAGTATTTCACTCGGAAGGTTGAGCTGTGTTGGAGGTCTAGCATGATAGGTTTCGTCCTTCTATTCAATCGGTCAGTGGAAGTATGGGGAAACAGTCGATCGAGTACGAACAAGGAGAAGGTCTTGCAGATACTAGAAAGCGACCAGCATTAGAGACGCTGTGTTCTGTATATGATGACCAAGCTGGCTTGACTCACCTCTGACCCTGCAGATTCACCATGGTACTTGGCCTGCCCGTCGGCGCCCAGTGAGAGAGAACCAATCGCCTCTGACACGGACTCCACGCCGTCGGCACGAGGAGCTTCGCGATCGCCTACATTTCGACTGACAGCCTGCTCTTCGGGCACTGCGTGACCAGTCCTTGCAAGAGCCGCCTCCAGTTCGCGCACCCGTGAATTGAGCGATTTTACTTGGTCCGACAGCCTCTGTGCTTGTGCCATAAGGACTCTGCAACCATGAGCATCAGTGGACGGAAAGCCGTGACGGAGGGACTGACTTGTTTCCTTTGGTCGCCGCCAACGTTCCTGAAGTCGGCTCCAAGGTCAGTTCTGGCAGGTGTAACCATAATCGGTACGCACCATCCGGACATATTCCAGCACATCCGCGTCTGGTTGAAATGGTCAACTTATTGCTTGCGCCATTGGAAGCAAGGTCGACTTGCCTGACGCATGACTGGCACGGGAACGTCCTGTGCAGTTCAATCGATTAATCAAGATTACGGGGTACTGGTGGGGTGCTTACCTGTCACACTTGAGTTTGGACCTGGGTTGAGTGTTTATGGGGGCGCAGTGATGGCAGATATTCGATGAGCCGGAAGCAACGATGTAGCGACATGGAACAGACGCACCGCCGACATTCTGCACAGGACAATCCAAGTTTG
Source organism: Tephrocybe sp. NHM501043 (assembly GCA_018855915.1). Lineage (NCBI taxonomy): Eukaryota > Fungi > Basidiomycota > Agaricomycetes > Agaricales > Lyophyllaceae > Tephrocybe > Tephrocybe sp. NHM501043. The sequence continues at coordinate 10,081 of JABCKO010023950.1, forward strand.
CGTGTAGAGTAGGTATCGCCGGAGTCACCTTTGGACGAACTCGTTGACATTGTTGCAGTTCTCGCCTTCAAGCGCTGTGTAGAGTAGAAAGTAGTAGGAGTATATAGATGGTTATGGTGTGAAGAGGGTTAATTAAGAAGTAGGACAGCACAAAGCATAAAAGAGCATGCGGTCCTCGTGTCAGAGGAGTTTAAAAGTGAGTGGGTCGTCAAAGTCGTCAAGTTTGTTCTTTCTCTGTCGATGACAGTTGAGGCCAGATAAGTAATGGTTCGTTCAGAGTCAGGGCTAAGCGCTAAATGGTGAGCCCCTGGATAATGGCGTTTGAAAGGCGGGATTGTCCGGTTCTCGTTCCATCATTAAAACGGCAAGTTGTGGTTTCGCAGACAGAGAACCATTGATGTACTACCCACCTCTAACCCCACTCGTCTTGAAGACCGATTGGCTATCTCCACGACCACGTTGCTTGATTGGGCTTTTCACGCGCGTATCACAATGCAAAAGAGAATATCGACAAATTTTCTATTCTTCCAAGGAGCAGATATAAACAACATCTACCACGACTCTGATATCTACCGATGATCTGAGAGAAAGAGGTTAACACGTGACATATTATCAGAAGCATAGAGAAAGGACAGAAGAAGAATCAGAGGTAGCGGGCGAGTACTGCCAAAGCAGCCCCACCCGAAGGTAGCTGAGTAAATTTCTGCAGTGCAGGGTGCGCTCCCGCCTAAAGCCAAATGCCTCAAACATCATATACAACTTCGAAGTTGAATCCATAACCAACGAAAAATAGCAAGAGACTCACCATGAGAGTGGAAGAGGAAGAAAACGCGAATGCATTTGCCAAATTTTTTCAGGTGGCTTTATAGTTGATTAAAACTCCGCTAACTCCGCTAACCCCGACGTTCACAACCACCACTGTGTTGTGAGGACGTGTATGTCAGCTATATCGCAGCAGACCCCGGCGCCAGCGTCCACTTCTGCCGCTGCAAATGCTTCGACACCTCAGGAGACACCGCAGACGCAGCCCAGTGCTGTAGCGGGGCCGTCCACAGCCCCATCTCAGCCCCAGCAGACACGTCAGGAGGCAGAAGAGGCACGCAAAGACCGTACTTTGGCAGAGTTCCTGCTCATGCTAGACGACTATGAGCCTCTCGTGAGTCTTTGTTTAATCTATAAATGACCCTTGGTCTGATACCGCTCAGATTCCCAGTGAAGTTACGGACTATTACCTGCAACGAGTGGGCTTCGAATGCGAGGACGTCAGATTGTATGTCAGGTTCCATCGCGTCTATCATAGTCTCACATGTGTAAAGAAAACGTCTGCTATCTCTTGCCGCACAGAAGTTCGTCTCGGACATTGCTGCAGACGCGTACCAGCATGCACGTATCCGGACAAACGCTGCAGGTGGCAGAGCCAGGGCAAATCAGCCCATGGGGCCCGGCCTCATCAAGGTAGGCATCCTTGTGCACCTTCCAACCACCCTCGTCTCACACAATGCAGGACAAGACACGCACGACTCTGACTATGGACGATTTGAGCGCTGCACTGGGAGAATATGGCATCAACGCCCGCAAACCCGAGTTTTACTTGTAGAATCCATGTATACTATCCTTATTGACAACCATACGAAATGCAGCCACACATGCTACTGGCATTCTTCATACTCCATGTGGAGGCTCAAGCTTTGAGCCATCGCTGTTCGATCGACTAGCCACTGGCAAGACATATTCAGCCTCACGAACTCTGAGATATCATGGGTTAAGCTTCCTGTCAGCCTGAGGTTGAGTCGCGTCTGGGATGCTTGGCTGAAGATCTCATTGACTTGAGTGCAAGCCCCCACGGTGTTCAATAACGACGCATAACAATAAATTCTGGATCTTCACAAGCTCTCATTCAAGGTAAAGTACGCGTAATGTCTATTTAAGTATTTTCACACTATACAATGTTCACACTCCATGAGTAGCATTAATATACGACATTCAAGACTATCACTATAGCGTAATCCCCCTAGCTTATTTAGGGACGCTTACCGCCGCACGGTTCAAGATAGGCGCCGCCACCCCGACGATCACTGACAATCCTGACTACTTTCTGACGCATTCTGGTGCTTCATATTTAGGACGTTCCCGTGGCCGCAAACACTTTATCAGAAATATCTCGACCTCAGCTCGTCGAGCACTTGGCAATCACTGTGCATTAGATGTGCTTCAGGCCATAAACCGTCGAATAAAGTGCTAATGGAACAGGAGGGCATTTCATATCCACATATTGGACGTATTCGTGGTATCCCGGCCTCTCTTCGATCCAGCGACACATTATCGATTTCGCTCTCAAGGACTTCCCCATTTTTATCAGGGCGCCGATTGGGAGAGTTGGATCGAGTGAAATCTAGTTGGCATACTTTCATCGAGGGGAATGGCTTAGCATTTCCTTTGTTGCGGGAGCCGTAATTCTGTAAGCTCTCCATACTTTATCCTCGGATTTGACACTTTATGCCAACGTAATCTATGATAGAGCAAGCCCAACTTATCTTCAGGTTCCCGGAACCAGCAACGACCCCCTAAGTGCCGGCCTTGTATACCTGTATTTTTTCCGCTTAGCTGCGGTTATATCGTACGCATTTACACTCCTTCACTATTTCCACAAGGAAAGCTTCAGAACTTGGGAATTCGCTTTACTCTGGTATAAAGTAACCCATCTGACGACCAGTACAACCCTGCCTGCATTGAAGGTGTTCATGTTCATGAAAGAATGCTACCCAAGGTCATCGGTCATATTCACGAATGGTTTGGATTCTTCTTGCTTTGACGTTTGCCGCATTCTGTTGGTCAGTCACTCCTTTTGAAACATTTTTGGTCTTCTTGAACAAGTATGATTCAGGGGTATCATATTCCTCATCATGGCACTCTTTGCATCAATTTGGCGTAATAACCTCTATCCAACTGCCACACTGATACAAAATGCGCACCAGCCGATGGCGTTTGCAATCTGCATTATGGTGACTTTGGCATCGGTTAGGGATGTTGGGTGCAATGTATGGCTCATCAAGTCATTGAATGATTCGAAAAACAAAGGACGCTCAGCCTCTCAACTCACCCTGTTGCCGTTTGACAGATTTCCCTTCTTTAAAGATATTAATATTATTATATCTATGTTATCTGTTATCCAAGGCCATCTTCCGCCTATATACTCAGCTTTGCCCGATGTTCAATCAAATGATAGTGACGAGCAACAGAACAAGGATAGTATCCAGCGCTGAGTCATACCAGGGCTCCCTGTTGTGTGTCCTGACACAAATGATGAGCTCGGGGTGTTGTCACATTCTCAGCAGGCGTTCCTTACCTAGATCAATATGTCAAAACGTATTATTTACCTGGCATTTACCCCTCTTCTCGTGATATTTGTAAAATAATTCTCTGCGAGCAGAAAGGCAGAAGAAATGATGTTCTCAAGCCTGGGCCGTGCAGCTCAACCATCCATGACGCCATCGTGCGCCACAACCGATCACGTCAAGCTCATAGATCCCGATCTCTGTCGTGGTGCCTAGCCTAAAGAGGAAGGGACGATCAAGGGCGACGAGATTAACGGAGATCTAAATAGAAGATGAAAACAATGAGGTGGGGGGTTATGTTGGGACGGAAGATGATATTCCAACGAACAAAGACGGCAGGTGGGCGTTGTGCCATACGTGTGAGCGGCAAGGCCCTTGCCCTGCTCGTGATCGAGAATTCGGCGAAATACATGTGCCCTGTGTGCAATGACCCACAACACCTTAATTGTATGCGGGCTACGAAGATTTTATTTCGATGTCACCGGCGTCCGCCCTTCTCCTCTCCACATAACCCATCTCCACCTTTCTTTCCCCTCGCCTCCCCTTCACCTCGAAGATATATCAAGTTTGACACACACACATTATAATATGAAGTGCAGTGCAACACACGCCTATCAACGACACATTTTGTGAAGTGCGACCACGGTGTTCAGAAGGAGCCTGAAGTCACGACACATTTCCGAAAAGGGAACATTGGCTGAATTTGAATTGATAACTCTCTTCCGCCAACCACCACCACCGTCGCGACACCAAACCCTCCAGCTGTCAGGTAACGTACTATATAGGGCTATTTACATTTACTAACCC
>JABCKO010023951.1:0-14105 GCA_018855915.1 Tephrocybe sp. NHM501043
ATCTAATCTGTCTTTTGATGTGCGATGATTTTGAGTCACATGACCTCACTGAGGAAAGCCCCGAGATTTCAAAGGCCGCTTATTACATAAGAAGCTGACCAATTTTAGTCAGCATGACAAAGAATTGGTAAGCTGATGGTAGCCAGAAAAATTGATGGGATCATGATTCGTCATCCCATTCTTTATAGAAGATTATAGATTATTATAGATTGTCATGACAGTCATTTAGCTAAGCATTCACGATCTGGTTTTCCCCACAGGTAATGTTTATGTACTCCTTCCCTGCCTACATGAGAGACTTACATACATACTGCAGGGCAACATGAGTCAGTCAGTGTGATTAAGAGATTCTAAGTAGCATTTCCGTAGAGTACCAGCAGTTAGAACCCAAGAAGGGTTACTTTGCTTGAGGATTGTGTTATTTTCTATGCAGTAGTAGCCTTAGTTACAAGGAATATATTGCCTTGTCCATCCATTGCATCAAAATCTAAGAAGAATGTTCCGTTCTGTCAAGTCCATGAACGCATACTTGCAACGTGACATAAAGGATTAGAAAAATAGTATATTGATAGTATATGAAGTACAGTGTGTACACTATCAACTATTCTCACTGCAACGTCAAACGCCCATCAACTGGTTCTATTACTCCATTAGGAGTAACACAGTTTATACTAGACACGATGCTGTCCACATTGCCAGATTTGAGCACCATTACACCACCATCATGCCTCACACAATGACTATAAGAAAATCCCATTAGGCGTTCCTCAGGACCCTTGGGAGCTTCAAAAATTGTTCAAACTAGTCAACAATCATCAGAACAAAAACAGAATGTACTGGAGGGATTTATAGCCACCATAGCAGGCTCAACAACACATATTGTGAGCAATTGCTTTCCCATGGGACTCCTGCAATTGAAACTTGGGACTGATGGTGCCAGCCCACCCATGGATGCCTATTATTATCTTATGGTCTGGGCTGACAAAGAATAACAAGCCTGCAAAGCAAAACCAAAGGCAACTGGCCTCCATTACCTTATTGTCATGGGTCCCAATGTAGATCATCTGTGTATGCATCTTGGGAGCCATTGGCTCCCCCCTCTTACTGTAAAAGTAAGGTGGTTCCAAAAATGTTTTAAGGGCTTGATGGGACCCACCCTGCCTTATGTTCGGTATTTTCGTCCCGCCACCCCAGAAGTGAACGAAAGTGAATTTTGTATGGGTACGCTAATTTTGCAAACTTCAAAGTGACTTTAGTAGGCACCCCTCAAATATAAGCGGGTCGATCGCCCAAATCATTCTCTCTGCTCCTGGCCTCAGGGCGGGGCCGTCCATATTACCACTGCCGTCGAGTAAGAGATGTCGCCTTTGCACCGGGACAAAAAAGGACAGGAAAATGTTGCATAGCACGGGAAGTATCAATATACTGTATGAAGGAAGAAGGGGAAGGCGCGATACACTTACTGTTTTATTACCTCCATCGGTGTCAATTCATTCATTTTTGTAGCCATGGATTCCTGGCTGATTGAGAGTCGCCCACAAACGGGGCGCTTTTTTTACAAAGCAAAATCGTGGCCGGACATATAGCAATGTTGAGTCGGATGGGCAGGCATTGAAGCGGACAATGACCTATTTCATCTCAAGTGAAAAAAAATATCGCGAAATATAATTTCCCCACAATGCATGCTTCGAAACCATCTATCAGATCAGGAGAAGGTGGGCGAACTGCCATGGAGCACATGAACTTCGAAAGGGGATGCAGGTAGGCACTAAACACCACTCCTCTGACCGGACGTCTGATTGGAATAAGGTACAACTCATCGCGCATTTAAGCCGCAGGCATGGGGAATTATGGCCTAAAAGCATGGTTATTCTAGCATACATTCTTGTACGTAGTACAGGACTTGGAATCTCTTCCAAAGGGGCGCTGCAGAAAGGATAAAATAACCTGATCTGATCTGCTCGATACTCAGGTAGTATTGTCCGTATTAGGGGAGTATAGAACTTTAGTCTGCTCCACAACACTCAGTGTATCGTAGAACCGAGGAGTAAACTTGCAGTTAGCTATTACGGGCCGTCTAAAAGGTACTAATCAGAAAGTCCACACATTGGCGAGAGAAGGCGAGCACATACACTGCCAACCCCATGTTGATGGTGCTTTCGACATCTGGACGCTGTCCATCGACAGTGGTAATATTAACGGCCCAAAGGATGCTTGCCATATTGATGAACAATGAGTTGTTTGCCATATGTCTCCCAACACAGATTCTGAGCATTCAATTTAGTCTCCAGAAGGGGCCACAAAGTCCGGCATACGAACCGTCGCCCAAACCCAAAGGTAGTATGACCTTCATCTTTTGTATCGGGTATTGAAGGCTTGAAGGATTCGTCCTCGTTTAAGAATCTAGCTGGATTAAAATGTTCTGCGTCTTGACCATATACATCGCGATCACGATTGAGTGCCCTGAAACTTTTTTGAAAAAACGATTCGAATTAAGAATGGCTTTGCTTACCAGACGTTAGCGATTACGACGGAATTTGCCGGGATTAACAACCCATTATACCAGTCGTCCTGCAGTTGAGAATCAGCATATGTAGCAGAATTGTTGAATTAGTCCGATGACCTTTACAGAACGGTGAGGAACACCTGATGATTTGAATCAACTAAGGCATATTGGCTGAGGAAGGAAGACTTACCAACAGGGTCAACGGGATGCCATCGCAGAGTCTCCTTCACCATTGCACAGATATAAGGTAAATGTGGGAGGTCACTGAATGTCGGCATACGTGATCGCCCGACAACGGCATCAAGTTCCTCCTGGGCTCGTATTTGAACTTCTGGGTAGGCAGCCATGGCAGTGACAAACCAAGCCATAACTGCCGAAGTCTGTGCAGTAGGTGAGTCGGAGTACTTAATATAAAGGACGGAACAATTCACTGTCTCGGCGCCGGCAGCACTGAGGCAAATGTAAGTATTGAAGATACAAGATGAAGGTAATTCTCCTCACAATAAGGTCGCTGCTAACCAGGCAGACTCTCGATCACTTAGACCATACTTTTCGGTCCCTTGTATTATTGAAGAACAAAAGCTGGGGCGATCGTCCCCTTCTAACTTTCGGAGTGTCAGCATGACGCGAAAATAACAGGATATCAACTGGGAACAAAACGGACCATCCTTTGCTTCACCCCGTTATACATCCCTTCGAACATCAGCGAATCTGTTTTGAACCATTCTAAGGCGTCTTTTTTCCATTTGGCAATTCCGGTAGGAAGGTATCGCATCCAGGTAAAGTACTCGACGAAATGGGCGCCAGGCAAAGCAGACCGTACAAGTCTTTCCACAAAATCATTGATCCGTCGTATGGAGGGGTCCTTTTCTGACTTGAGAGATGGAAGATCATAGACTGCTGACATAATTGTTGATGCAGCAGATCTGAGTGGAGCTAGCCAATATCCGAAAGGTGCTAGATTTCAGGAGAACGAACCTTCTCAAATGATTGTCCCATTTTTCAGGATCAATTACAAGATTATGAGTGAGAATGACTGCTTCTGTGGTTTGTACAGGTCGAAAGTTTTTGGACTTTGCCTTGTTGAGCTCTTCATGGGCAGCACGTCGCATGCGTCGCCAGCTTTGGAGACTATGTAATTACCCATGCATCCACTATTAACATAACTCGATAACTCACGTATCGCCATATCGAGTGAGAGCAACAAGTAAACCTCCTGTCAACATATCAGATGCGACCTATCATGCACAATGGTCAGATAGCGTTGCATATGCCTATGTGTGTAGATGTAGCGCACTATGTTGGGAGGACGATCTGAGTAGTTTACGGCTCTGCGATCGAGTAACTCAGCCGCAGATTCATGTGTATTAAGCACAATAACGGGCTGCCCAGCGACGTCGAGGTAAAAGATTGGTCCTTTCAAAAGACATAAGTACTTCATTCAAGGATTGTCAAGGATGTTGATATACCAAACTGTTCTTTCCAAGCAAAAAGAGGCATCCATAGGTCTAGAGAGAGCTGGAAAAGATTACCGAAAAAAGGTAAACCAGTCGGGCCAGGCGGACACAAAGCCCGACGGCGACGCCGTTGAAGGAACTTCATACCAAGGAGCAGGAGTGCGACGAAACTCACAGACCCCGTCAAGGTCGTGATTATAATCATTTGAAAGAGAGAGCCCAATCCAATGGTGCACGCAGCACGAGTATACTCGAAAGTCAAGCTAAGTAGGGCGTTGAATTTGACGGGAGAATCCTTTAGATCGTGTGTGTGCTCGGATGTGGTACTTGGATGGAAAGATGAAGTGGATTTAGCATCTCGGATACTAACTTGTATTTCACCAAGGCAAGGATGTTCTAATTCGAACACTTCCACTGTGATGGTGATCTGGTTGACCCATGATACATGACATGTGACTGGCATTCTCACCTGGAGATAGCGACTCCCACCTGTTCTCCTCTTCCAACTTCATTCTGTATTCCGGGAAAGAAACAACTCTGAACATTTTAAGTCTTGGAAAGCAGCTGAATATCGATCCTGCTGCAGCTCATTGCTGCTCCGAAGCGTACTATCGGCTTGTCAAAGCGGATTTGGTTGCGACTCGTTCCAAACGGGAAGGCACTTCACACAGACTTGAAATCTATGTTTCACCAGCTCCATCGACAGTTGATGGTAAATCCTCCGTGAACATCCATTGCCCGCATATGGCTTTAGATCTCTTCTTTCCTATGTGGGTCGCATAGGTTTATTTTCAATTTTACTGCTTCTTTGGGGCACAGGGTTTTTACCGTGGCTGGGATGAGCAGATTACCGTGCGAAGGCCGTGCTACCAACCAGAGAACCGTGCAAGAACCTAAAAACCTGACCTATCCGGTGTGAGTGCATTTACTTATATACTCGCACGGTGCTTACACGCCCCTGTTATTGCGCATCAGATCGTCTTCTTCACCCACGGCGTCGACGTCCGACACTTCCTCTGGTACTGACGGTGTAGCGGCGTTGCTCTGCGCTTTAGCCTTGCCCTTACTCTTGTCTTCGTCCTCCTGGAACTGATGGTAACTGTGGCCGTGATCACCATTTCAGGTAGAGCTTCCTCCAAGCGGCAGTTTTTGACCTCTTTCTCCTCCTGTCTCTGCTCGCTGCGAGCCTGGTTGCGCTGAGCCTCTTGGTGGGGTCTCAGCAATGCATTCTTCATGCCCCCCCAGGCCTGTAGATTGACGTCGCCTCGTTTGTTGATTACTCTATAGGCCTGTAACTCCAAGTAGCGTTTGTCGAAGAAAGGGAAGGTGAGAAGACTGGGGGTACAGGCAGGCTGTCGCGATTGTAGTCTCCCAGCTTGTTATCGAACACCACAAACTTACAAGGGTTGTCCTCCTCCCCAATGTTGCTGACTCTGCATATCTAGTGAGTGTTATCAAAGAAAACCCTCATGAAGTATTCACATTTTGTTTTGGATTAATGATTGGGTTGTAGCACCATTCAGAGGAAATGACCAAGATGAGGCGGGCAATGAAGAGTTCAACAATCATGTGTTCATCCAGATACATTCTGAGCATGCCATTGGGTTTATCAAAGGATACTTTCAATCACTGAAGGACCTATGCATCAATATCATGGATGAGGCCTTCCACAAATTTGCAACATATTGGGTCTGTGTATGTATTAGTGTTCATTCCTTTGCCATGCAATGCAAGGCTGAAGTATGCAATAGCAATGATGACAGTGATGCATTTTGAATGACCCATTTATTGTGGTGGGGCTCTCTTCTCTACTGATTTGATGTAAATCTGCCTTCAGGCCCTGAACTCATGTGTGGGCACCCCAGGATTCAGGCAGGAAAACAGGAGAAGCTTCAAGCTTCTCTGTTCCATGCCAAGAGAAAGGGATCCTTGTTCTGGGGCCAAGCAGCATCATGTGTTTGCAAGGATAAATGGCTTTAGAGATACTTCAAATACTTTGCTGTCATCCTCAAGTAGCAGTAGGAATACGGTTGAATAGGAACCTATATGTTTTGAATCTAGTTTGGTGGTACTGAATCTCAAAGGGGGCTGCTGAGTTTGCCAAGGAGACTAGGATGTCCTAAAGTACTGCTATGATCTGTTACTGAGGTCTAAGCAAAGAAATCAGTCCCAGGAAAAGTCTGTTGGCTTGTAGACAACCCACCCTGCACAGCCGTAGATGTACCAAAGCCATTCAATGGCTCCATAACACCTGCCAAACTACTACCCTGACTACACATCCTCATCCTTTCTATCTGAAGCTGGAATCTCATCTTATCCGCTCTAGCCTTGCACTGTCACCGGTCCTTCTTGTCCTTGAGTTTTGCAAGCATGATCTGAGTTCTTTCTTTGAGCAAGCACATTCTGGGTCTGGAGTTATGCAAGTTCCACTTCCTTTTGTCTGAGCTCCTCTGTTTTGGCAATTTCACTGAAATCTTTGGCCTTGGATCCCTTTTGTGACTTGGACTGAGAAACACTAAGCATGGAGGTCCCAAGGCAAGCAGGAGTTTTGGGAATGAATTCAGCATCAAATCCGGAGTTGGTTTGTTTGCATTTGCCAGCAGGCTTCTTCAGCTCTCTCTTCTCAATGTCATCCAAGTCTCCATGAAACAGGTCCCCATCTCCCTCATCTCCTTTGCTGAAGTTTATTTCTAAGTTCCCATAAGCCACACTCCTCTCTTCTGACCTTCCCAGCCTTGATCCTCCTCAGCATTGTATCCATCTGTGTCCCTATCAACAGCATTGAGTTCCTCACATAAAAGGTCAAGAACAGACATGTCAACTTCTGATGAACTGTTGCCTATTCCAGTTGGAACCTTGTTAGGGTTTGGGCTATAAGTTCCACCATACTGAAGTACCATGGTCATTCTTCAAGGATTTACTCTGAGATCTCTTCCAGCCAAACAGAAACAAATGCAAGTTTTGTATCACAAACCCCATTGGTTTACCCATTTACCACCACTTAAAAAGTTGATATCATCCCTGCTTTGTATACTGGCTATTATCTCACCCATCTCAGCTGCATAGGCCTAGGCCTGTTTTGTCATCCTGGACTTATTTAGACAAAAAAGTACTTGGTGAGCCAAAGGCTACATAGCTTGTAGATGGTTCTTGATTTGTTATTCCAGGCTGACTGTTTTTCTTCCCTTTTGGATCAGCTGCTTGTTCACATAGAACCCAGTAAAATCAGTCTTGGGCTTTCCACCCCCTTTTCTCATAGATGCATTGGGCCCTGGTAGTGGGTATATTGCTGGCAGCTGAGATCTATATCAGAACTCTTCCAACTATCAGGAATTTTGGGGAGATGGATGTGGCATGCCAAAATTGGAAGACACACTTGATATCAGCTCCACCTGTCTCATCTCCATCAAGCTCACCACTATCTTCTTTTCTTTTGGTTGCCTTCTATTGAGTTACCTATTTGGGCTTTTCTTCAAAGGATTTTGGATTTGACTTTGGGGACATGAGTGATGCATGAGGTTAGGCTGGCACAACTGTTACAAGAGGTTTTATTTCAAATATATACAAATTTAAATTTAATAGAAGAAGTCAGAAACAATGAGCCTAAGTCAGAGCTGAATTGAAATCTGAATTGTGTGTATTTTTCCTCCAGAGTAAATTCAGCTTCAATGTTGATTCACAACTTCCCACAATTCAACACCCATCAAATCCACCATAAATCATTTTTTTGATTTGACTCAGAATTGACCTCAAATCAAGGTTTCTGACTTCCCCTATTAAGGAAGGTGTTGTTACGCAAAAACAATAAGTGGTAATGGCACTGCATATGATTGAACACCATACTGTCCTGGTAGAAGTTTGGGTTGAGCAGATCAACACATCTTGTAGGAGAAGGAACATCATGTCTGGTTTTCCACAATAAGGAGCTGCACATAGAATTGAGTTTGCTTTTTCAGTGGACCAATAGCCCAAAAGTTTGCTGCAACAAGGGTGTTTCAAGCCAAAAGGCCTTTGAAAAGCAATGAAATATTGTTGAGATAGAAGGCAACTGCTGCCTCATCTGAATAGAGGCCAATAGGTGGGATGTATTTAGATATGTTTGACATGCTGATCTGGCTTGTCCTGGGCACAGGAACACCCTGGACTCTCTCTTGAAACTCATTCATGGAGATGAAGAGGTGTGCTGAGTCTGAGTCCTCCAAAAGCTGAAAAACTGGCATACCATGTACCACCCTCATAAAATACTTCCATTAATTAGCAACTGGGTGCTTGCAATTGGGGACTTCACAAATGAGCTTCTTAAAAAGCTTGGGAGTGGGACACTTTTGGATCATTGTAGAGATCATCAAACAAATGCATGCAGATTAAACATGGTGAGGGAGGTAGTGTGGGCTGTGGGGTCTGACAAATTGTTGGAAGTTGGAAAGTAAGCAAATGTATGACAACAATCGACTTGGATAAACAATCAACTTCACAATACAAGGCCCAAGATAAGATGTAGCCTGTTAGAGGGAAACAAATAGAGGTGCCTTGCCTGAATTCAATGATGACATCTCCCAGCATTGATTTGCCTTGGGATAGTGATGAGTCCACATACCAATCTGTGTTAGGAATATTTGAGTCAGGAATAATGTAATATTACAGCAGTGGATCCACAAACTCCTTTGCAAGTGCATTGTTTATCTGAGCTATCCAAACAGCATATTTAACATACCTTAATTCCTGAGCTCAACTGTTCCATCAGAATCCATCCCAACAATGCATAAGATGTTCTTGAAACAACACCTCACAGTGTTTGCTCCACATACCAAGATCTAGTCCCAAGGCCTGCCAAATAGATGGCTTGGGCCACCATAAAAGATCAGATGCCTGAGCCTGATTTCCTTGCATTTGTTCTAAGTGCTGTCAGAAATGAAGATGAAATAACAAGAAAGCATTTACTTGGTGTGACTTGGTAGACACCACAGATTACATCTGTCTCATCCTCAGTAAGCCAATCATCCCAATAACCATCCTGGCCAGTCAAATAACAAAATCCATCAACAAAGGCATTTTCCAATAGGCCATTAAGATTACTTGGTCACTGACCAAGTAGCTTGCAAGGTGAGCTACAAGGCCACCTGCCATCATAGCTGCATGACCAGCTGAACCACTTAAAAGGCAATCACAAATTGCAATGTAGGATCTGTATGTTGAAGCATTGCATTCAGTCATGGACACCTCTGATCTTAACAAATACAAATATACTTACCTATCTACTATAGCTTTGTATATTTGTGCTCTATGTCCAATACCACTATTGCTGTATCCTTGCACTGCCTGAGTCAAGGTTAATCATCTTGTCCTGTGTGACATACACTTGCCACATCACCATGCCAGCACCCCAGCACCTCTTGACTGATGGCCACATCATTCATCTCAGACTTTGGTACCTCATCTTCATGCCCCTGCATCACCTTATTTCTGCCCTCAGCAATGATCCCCTTCAATAGGTTACAGTTTCTGCATACCCTTGCACAATATATTCTCATTCTTTGCCTTACTTCATTTTTGTGACACTAAAAAAATTTCTCATCTGATCACTGTTTGATAGGATTGCTCACTGGGCCTTGCAATGCACTCTGTGCACATTTTGTTGATGCACTGGACAGGGTTCTACCTGACCCAGGCAGTGGCAAAAGGGGTCTCTACACAGGGTACACCCCATGCAGAGGTGTGGCAGTAAGCAGGAGGGGGCACACATACCACAGAGGCAGCGGTGCTAACAAGGGATGAGTGGCAGAAAGAACTAAGGCAACCAAGCCCAAAAGGGGAAGTTGGCTCAGCTCCCAGTAATAATGCTTTTCTGCCAGGCCTGAAGGTAGCACAAAAGTCTAATTAAGCATGGAGACATGTACATCGAATTAAATGCTCACTTTCTGAACAATTTTGTGCCCTTGCAGAGTCTGCATGAACTCATACACATGGGCAAGACCTGCAACAGTGACATCACGCAATGGGGGAAGTGAATTTGTGCCACATTCTTCAACCTTTTCATTGTCAAGTCCAAAGTGATATGCAGAGGGAGAAGCCAAGGTGTGAAAAGGGATAGTATCTGGCAGATTTTTGAGTAGCTTTTGTAGATGCTCTATTCTTTCAATGAGGTGTTAAGGTGGCCCAGTTGAGGGCTTAGGATCCTAGGGTGGACACATCATGCCGTTAGTTGTGTTCAACTCAAAAATTAATCAAGCAAAATCAACTACTTAGATGTAAATTATGAGTAAATTGATATAAAATGTATCTACTGATCACGCATCACCAGCAGGCTTACTGAGTGAAGCCCCTCCATCACTTCTGCATGGTGGTTGCCTATTCTCTCTTTGTCACATCACAAAGGGCTAGTTGCATTGTGATGCAAAACTCAAGCTGTCACAGTCAAAAACCAGTTGCCTCCCCACATTCCCATAAAGTACCAAGGCTGAAAGAAGGAACCAAGACTGCCAAGTCCAAAAGGGGAAGTTGGCTTGGTTCCCAGGTGATTTAACCAAAGTGGATCAACAGTGACATCAGTCCACTGATCTGTTCTACTCCAAGGATGCATTGCATATTTTGATGCATCCCAAGGCTGGAATAAGTTTGGATAAGTTTGGGAATGGATAATAGATAAGGGGGGAACATAGTGGTGGAGTGGCACAGCCAGGAGAGCAGCACAAAAAATAAATATTAAGGAAAAAGGTTGAGGGAGGAACCATGTGGTACTAAGGGGCACCATATGGCCCCTCCCCTGGCTTAATTCAATTGAGTGGACCTATTGCCAATGGAAGGGGTCAGAGCATTGGAGTAGGGTAATGGAAACGGGTGGTCCATGCACTTAGAATTAATATAAAATCAAGGAGGGAAACAAAGAGAAGGGCAAGTACATCAGGACTATCAATCCCCAGGAAGTGGATTGGATAGTGTTCCAAAGTGTAGCTTCCAGGGTAGAAAGAGCCTGAGTCTGGCCAGTTGTAAGCCTTCTTATTGAGGAAGCATTCACAATATCATTGATATATTTAAACCCAACTACTTTAAAATCAATACAATTTTGTGTTGCAAAGACTTGTGAGCTACCTAAGTGTGTTCAACAATGTTGTCTTCAGCCCCAGCACACAACAGCTTGTCAGCTGGTGATCTCATTGGTCTGCCACCTACAAGCTCATTATTGTCTTCTATAACTCCCTCTCCCCCATGCCTTCCCCTACCCCCTCAACTGTCAATACAGTTTCAACATTCCTCTCAACCTCTTGGTTCAGGCTCTCAAGCTCATAGACAACAACTGAACAGCATGGGCTGAAAACATGGAGATGTTCTTCATTAGAGTAGGAGCAGATTAGGTCACTTCAGGCAGTATTTCAGAGGGTGGAAAGGCATTGGAAAAGTCCCTGGTATTGTACATTTATGCTTCTATGGAGCCAGAGCAGTGCTATTGCATCAAGGCTTTCAGATCTGCCACTGCTGCTTGGACTACCCTCAAAATTGCATACAAGAAGTCCACCATAGGTTGCTGCATCTGTGCCCATGATATCAATACTATCAAGCACAATCCCTCTTTCCCCATTGAAATCTACATCCAGGCCATTTCAGGCTCTCAAAGACCTGAATGAGTCTGTTTTAAACACTATCATTGCCAATCACCCAGCCTACTCTGCTGTATGCATCAGCATTTTCTCTCAGGAGACTCAGCCAGATCTTGCCAAAATCAAGGCCACTCTCACTGGGTCTACCAGTAGTGACTATGTTATCAATATTGAAGCCAGTCTCAGTGCATGCCCAGGAGAAGGTGAAAGGATGGGGAAAGGAAAGCCCTTATGGGCTGAGCCCATTGTTGAAGGATTTAGAGAAGGGAAGTTCACTTGGTGTGATAGGGCCAATGGCAATGCCTGTCATCACTGTGGACATGACAGACATATCTCATGGCCTCTGCACTCATGACATGTCTTCACCCATCAAGGCCCTTGTCATACAAGGTGGGAAGGATCAGCTCTGTGAGAAGACTTGCTGTGCCTATGCCAACATTGAGGAGCAGTATTTGGATGGCAAGAACTACAATGAGTCAATGACAATGCCCACACTCATGCTGTCCATGCTGCTGGTGCTCAAAGCCTGATTTACATTTAGAGAACAGTGTGGGTTGTTTGAGAGTCTCATATCTTTTGGTGGGAGCTCTTTTCTAGTAGTATCTTTTGGTATCTGTTGGAATGGGTGGGAGTGTTGAAGTATTGTATTCAGGTCATAGATGCCTCTGATACTAATACATACAAATATACTTACCTATCTACTGTAGCCTTCATATATTTGTTCTTTACATCCAATACCACTATTACTGCATTCTCACACTGCCCAAGTCAATGCATCATCTTGTCCCATGTGGCATACACTCACCACATCACTCTGTCAGTACCACTGCACCTCATTACTGATGGCTGCATCATTCATCTCAGACTTTGGTCGGTCCCTCATCTTTGTGCCCCTGCATCACCTCATTTTTGCCCTTGGTGACAAGCCCCTTTAATATTATAATCATGGAGATCAGGCTTGTAGCCATTTGGTCAGAAGCCTAGATCTGAATGCTGCAGTGCAGAGGGGATTGTAGTTGATTTAATGAGTACATGTATGGGTTTTTGAAGGGAAAACCAAAGTCAAGCAAGACTAGACAGATCTTAGCAAAGTCTTGACCTAACTGATGACAAATGAATATAAAGATCATGACAGGAGTTGTCAGGGCAATCACCTTGCTTTAGCTAGATCTCTCCAGGTCATTTACCTTCCTTATATGGGCATATTTCTGCCAGCACCTTTCTTAACAACAACAAACAGTCTCCTTCAAATGCACATGCCAGCACATCATCATGATTCTGCCAGTTCCATTCTTAACAATGACAAACAATCTCCCTTGGGCTATGGGTATTGCACCACTCCACATATTATTAGACAATACTAGAGGGGCACAACTCCCATTTGTCAGTTTATGAAGACATTCTGCATGTATAGTAACTTGTTTCATTCAATTAATGGCACCTGGATACAATAACATATCTGCAAAAATTTCATGATGGGGGTGTGGAGTGTAAGGCTTCAAAAACTCTTTATGTGGTATGTTTTTGATGTGCATTAACATCAGTTCTTGTGCAAAAAGCTCCCATGCACATACACTGCATACACTGCACTTCAATGCTGCATTATTGATATGATCAATGAATGCACCCATGCACTGGTTCAAGACCACCATTAGAGGTGTCTCTAAATTTGTGGGTCCACAATCAGTTTTTCTGCTGGGGGGTGTCCAGCACCCCTATCAGCCTCTTGTATCTCCTGTTGGGGGTGTTTAATCTTGCTGTTGGCTCCAGGAAAGTGGAAACAGAATAGCCTCACATGCTGCTTTCAGCTGTACAACTGTATATGGGTAAAGCAATAGTGATATGGTTTTATGTAGAGATTGGGGACTGAAATAGGCCAATATCATCAGCAATGTCCTGGAAGTTACTAGAGCACTGTACCCTCTACAAGTATGAACAGTCATCCACTGGGCACTGAGATAAGATAAAAAATGTTGTATATGGGATCTCCCCAATTTAGTGTTACATAAGTCAAGGGCAACACCTATTTCAAACCAATCTCATGCTGTTTGGTTGAATAAAGAGCTTAAACAGAATTTAACTGCCATGAATGTTGTTTTGTTCTCTTTAGGTCTTGCCTTGAAATGTAATACAAAATGTCACAAAAGGCTGTTCTCCTCTAACAATGTCCATGTGGTCCCACACCTGCCACTGTGTTTATGGAATATGGAATATGGATGTATTCCCAAGCTATGTTACATAAGCAACTAAGGTGTGGAAACACCTTGCTGGGGTCATCATAAGTAAGTAAGGGCTTGTTCAGCAACTGACAAAAAAAATGATATAACAATAACTTTTACTTTGACATATAATTTGAGAATGCTGAGAAAATAGTTGGAATTCTGTTATTGTGACATGTCACAAATGTTACATGCAATTGTCATCACATTCTAACTGTCAATGGCATGTCTACACTCTCTTCTGTTAGAATCTAGAGGCACAGTTTAGTCTCCTCAGTCTGTATAGTAGAACGACTCGTATTGTGCCTTACCTAGAGGCACAGTTTAG